>JAFREQ010000099.1:1447500-1664905 GCA_025331565.1 Holacanthus passer | reverse complement strand
AATCTCAACTGCAAAATTTGTGGTAGTGGGGGACTGCGTTCGCGCTCTCCCCTGATCATGTTGTTGAATAAGAAGAAAGCAGTCCCGAGCTCACACAGGCTCAATGTCAAGCTCAGAACGCTTGACCATGAGGGTAGTGACCGGGACGAGTGCGGTTTTCACTGCTCTTGGGGAGCGGACGGCATTTTCTCAGGTCTCTCTTTACTGCGCACAACTCTTTGGCCTTTGACTAAAGACTTCCGTGGAGGGGAACATCAGTGAGTTGAAGTCATTTCTGTCCAGCTTTGTCATTTGGCCGAGCCTTGAGCATTTGTGAAAAGGACGAAAGCCATCTTTCAAAAGGCTCTGTGCAGAGCAGTCTATGGCTTGGGCGGAGCTGCTAAGACACAGCCATTGTTATGCGCAATCAAAATGGCGGCACCACGACAAGTGAGGTCTGTTCCAGGGGATGCGGTCTGGCCGCAAGCGGATGGGGCTCATCGCTTCTCGGCCTTTTGGCTAAGATCAAGTGTAGTATCTGTTCTTATCAGTTTAATATCTGATATGTCCTCTATTAGAGGACAATATATTAAATGTATTTTTAGCCCGGGAGCTGAAAAAGGGCTTGCTCCGTTCGCTCCACGCATCGACCCGGTACTGCAGTGCCACCGGGAACGGTGCGGCCTTCTCTCGTCGTGTGGAAAAACAAAAGCCCATGTGCACTTTGAGAGCTTCACAGCTCACTTTGACACAGGAGCAAGTGGAACGGACCCAATGGGATGGATGTTTTGACAGCAGGCTTGGAGTCTGACGTCATCCTTTATCAAGCATGACTGCAGGGAGGAAAGTGCAGAGCAGTTCCAGCTCCTCGATGAAGCCCAACAAAATGCAGCCGCATTTGCACTCTTGGAAACAGGGGAAATTTCCCTCATGCCAGCCATCCACATTGATCTGTTGACTATGCCCTGCATTCTGACTGTGTTTTCCTGGGTGCTCACTGAGAGCCTGGAAACGCTTGAGTGGTTCTGACATTTGTATGAAGCGCCATTTCTCCACCAAGCTTCCTGGTGCTGATTTTTAAATACGCTAATTGAGGCTCTGGCTGTGGCTTGCGGCCATACCACACTGACAACGCCCGATCTCATCCGATCTCGGAAGCCAAGCAGTGTCGGGCCTGGTTAGTACTTGCATGGGAGACCGCCTGGGAATACCAGGTGCCGCAAGCTTTTACATTACTCATCACACGGCCCATCAAAGTGCAGCCACATTTGCACTCTTGGAAACAGGGGAAATTTCCCTCATGCCAGCCATCCACATTGATCTGTTGACTATGCCCTGCATTCTGACTGTGTTTTCCTGGGTGCTCACTGAGAGCCTGGAAACGCTTGAGTGGTTCTGACATTTGTATGAAGCGCCATTTCTCCACCAAGCTTCCTGGTGCTGATTTTTAAATACGCTAATTGAGGCTCTGGCTGTGGCTTGCGGCCATACCACACTGACAACGCCCGATCTCATCCGATCTCGGAAGCCAAGCAGTGTCGGGCCTGGTTAGTACTTGCATGGGAGACCGCCTGGGAATACCAGGTGCCGCAAGCTTTTACATTACTCATCACACGGCCCATCAAAGTGCAGCCACATTTGCACTCTTGGAAACAGGGGAAATTTCCCTCATGCCAGCCATCCACATTGATCTGTTGACTATGCCCTGCATTCTGACTGTGTTTTCCTGGGTGCTCACTGAGAGCCTGGAAACGCTTGAGTGGCTATGATATGCTTTATGAACCGGGATTTATCTTCTCCGCAATCCCATTGCACTGTCATCAGGTGGGGAGAGGCAGGGGAATGGGCGTGGCATGGGATTTTGGTGCAGGAAAGGCTCGGTTAGCCTTACCATGAGGGTAGTGCCTGGCACCACTGCGGTCTTCACTGCTCTTGGGGAGAGGACGGCATTTTCTCAGGTTTCTCTTCATTGCGCACAAGTCTTTCGCCTTTTACTAAAGACTTCCGTGGAGGGGAACATCAATGAGTTTAAATAATTTTTGTCAGGCTTTGTCATTTGGCTGAGCCTTGAGCGTTTGTGCAAATGACAAAAAGCCGTCTTTCAAAAGACTCTGTGCAGAGCAGTCTATGGCTTGGGTGGAGCTGCTAGGACACAGCCACTGTTATGCGCAATCAAAATGGATGCGCCACGACAAGACAGATCTTGACACTCTTCCACTGATAGCATGCTTAGGTTGCGGGCCTTTGCGCTCTTGCCATTTGTGTCTATGACAAATTGCAGCAGAGTTTTGAAGTGTTCAGTACCTCTGTGCACCCCCATGAAGGTGAGCTAATGCTAAAGGCACCTCACGCTGGGATTATGCATGGTAGGAACCGGCTGCCAGGGGCCTGTGACTGGGACTCACCCCCCTGTCTCTGAGAGCAGCAACTCATACTTACCTGGCAGGGGAGATACCATGATCACGAAGGTGGTTCGCCCAGGGCGAGGCTCAGCCATTGCACTGCGGTTGTGCTGACCCCTGTGAATTCCCCAAATGTGGGAATCTCAACTGCAAAATTTGTGGTAGTGGGGGACTGCGTTCGCGCTCTCCCTGATCATGTTGTTGAATAAGAAGAAAGCAGTCCCGAGCTCACACAGGCTCAATGTCAAGCTCAGAACGCTTGACCATGAGGGTAGTGACCGGGACGAGTGCGGTTTTCACTGCTCTTGGGGAGCGGACGGCATTTTCTCAGGTCTCTCTTTACTGCGCACAACTCTTTGGCCTTTGACTAAAGACTTCCGTGGAGGGGAACATCAGTGAGTTGAAGTCATTTCTGTCCAGCTTTGTCATTTGGCCGAGCCTTGAGCATTTGTGAAAAGGACGAAAGCCATCTTTCAAAAGGCTCTGTGCAGAGCAGTCTATGGCTTGGGCGGAGCTGCTAAGACACAGCCATTGTTATGCGCAATCAAAATGGCGGCACCACGACAAGTGAGGTCTGTTCCAGGGGATGCGGTCTGGCCGCAAGCGGATGGGGCTCATCGCTTCTCGGCCTTTTGGCTAAGATCAAGTGTAGTATCTGTTCTTATCAGTTTAATATCTGATATGTCCTCTATTAGAGGACAATATATTAAATGTATTTTTAGCCCGGGAGCTGAAAAAGGGGCTTGCTCCGTTCGCTCCACGCATCGACCCGGTACTGCAGTGCCACCGGGAACGGTGCGGCCTTCTCTCGTCGTGTGGAAAAACAAAAGCCCATGTGCACTTTGAGAGCTTCACAGCTCACTTTGACACAGGAGCAAGTGGAACGGACCCAATGGGATGGATGTTTTGACAGCAGGCTTGGAGTCTGACGTCATCCTTTATCAAGCATGACTGCAGGGAGGAAAGTGCAGAGCAGTTCCAGCTCCTCTGAAGCCCAACAAAATGCAGCCGCATTTGCACTCTTGGAAACAGGGGAAATTTCCCTCATGCCAGCCATCCACATTGATCTGTTGACTATGCCCTGCATTCTGACTGTGTTTTCCTGGGTGCTCACTGAGAGCCTGGAAACGCTTGAGTGGTTCTGACATTTGTATGAAGCGCCATTTCTCCACCAAGCTTCCTGGTGCTGATTTTTAAATACGCTAATTGAGGCTCTGGCTGTGGCTTGCGGCCATACCACACTGACAACGCCCGATCTCATCCGATCTCGGAAGCCAAGCAGTGTCGGGCCTGGTTAGTACTTGCATGGGAGACCGCCTGGGAATACCAGGTGCCGCAAGCTTTTACATTACTCATCACACGGCCCATCAAAGTGCAGCCACATTTGCACTCTTGGAAACAGGGGAAATTTCCCTCATGCCAGCCATCCACATTGATCTGTTGACTATGCCCTGCATTCTGACTGTGTTTTCCTGGGTGCTCACTGAGAGCCTGGAAACGCTTGAGTGGTTCTGACATTTGTATGAAGCGCCATTTCTCCACCAAGCTTCCTGGTGCTGATTTTTAAATACGCTAATTGAGGCTCTGGCTGTGGCTTGCGGCCATACCACACTGACAACGCCCGATCTCATCCGATCTCGGAAGCCAAGCAGTGTCGGGCCTGGTTAGTACTTGCATGGGAGACCGCCTGGGAATACCAGGTGCCGCAAGCTTTTACATTACTCATCACACGGCCCATCAAAGTGCAGCCACATTTGCACTCTTGGAAACAGGGGAAATTTCCCTCATGCCAGCCATCCACATTGATCTGTTGACTATGCCCTGCATTCTGACTGTGTTTTCCTGGGTGCTCACTGAGAGCCTGGAAACGCTTGAGTGGCTATGATATGCTTTATGAACCGGGATTTATCTTCTCCGCAATCCCATTGCACTGTCATCAGGTGGGGAGAGGCAGGGGAATGGGCGTGGCATGGGATTTTGGTGCAGGAAAGGCTCGGTTAGCCTTACCATGAGGGTAGTGCCTGGCACCACTGCGGTCTTCACTGCTCTTGGGGAGAGGACGGCATTTTCTCAGGTTTCTCTTCATTGCGCACAAGTCTTTCGCCTTTTACTAAAGACTTCCGTGGAGGGGAACATCAATGAGTTTAAATAATTTTTGTCAGGCTTTGTCATTTGGCTGAGCCTTGAGCGTTTGTGCAAATGACAAAAAGCCGTCTTTCAAAAGACTCTGTGCAGAGCAGTCTATGGCTTGGGTGGAGCTGCTAGGACACAGCCACTGTTATGCGCAATCAAAATGGATGCGCCACGACAAGACAGATCTTGACACTCTTCCACTGATAGCATGCTTAGGTTGCGGGCCTTTGCGCTCTTGCCATTTGTGTCTATGACAAATTGCAGCAGAGTTTTGAAGTGTTCAGTACCTCTGTGCACCCCCATGAAGGTGAGCTAATGCTAAAGGCACCTCACGCTGGGATTATGCATGGTAGGGAACCGGCTGCCAGGGGCCTGTGACTGGGACTCACCCCCCTGTCTCTGAGAGCAGCAACTCATACTTACCTGGCAGGGGAGATACCATGATCACGAAGGTGGTTCGCCCAGGGCGAGGCTCAGCCATTGCACTGCGGTTGTGCTGACCCCTGTGAATTCCCCAAATGTGGGAATCTCAACTGCAAAATTTGTGGTAGTGGGGGACTGCGTTCGCGCTCTCCCCTGATCATGTTGTTGAATAAGAAGAAAGCAGTCCCGAGCTCACACAGGCTCAATGTCAAGCTCAGAACGCTTGACCATGAGGGTAGTGACCGGGACGAGTGCGGTTTTCACTGCTCTTGGGGAGCGGACGGCATTTTCTCAGGTCTCTCTTTACTGCGCACAACTCTTTGGCCTTTGACTAAAGACTTCCGTGGAGGGGAACATCAGTGAGTTGAAGTCATTTCTGTCCAGCTTTGTCATTTGGCCGAGCCTTGAGCATTTGTGAAAAGGACGAAAGCCATCTTTCAAAAGGCTCTGTGCAGAGCAGTCTATGGCTTGGGCGGAGCTGCTAAGACACAGCCATTGTTATGCGCAATCAAAATGGCGGCACCACGACAAGTGAGGTCTGTTCCAGGGGATGCGGTCTGGCCGCAAGCGGATGGGGCTCATCGCTTCTCGGCCTTTTGGCTAAGATCAAGTGTAGTATCTGTTCTTATCAGTTTAATATCTGATATGTCCTCTATTAGAGGACAATATATTAAATGTATTTTTAGCCCGGGGAGCTGAAAAAGGGGCTTGCTCCGTTCGCTCCACGCATCGACCCGGTACTGCAGTGCCACCGGGAACGGTGCGGCCTTCTCTCGTCGTGTGGAAAAACAAAAGCCCATGTGCACTTTGAGAGCTTCACAGCTCACTTTGACACAGGAGCAAGTGGAACGGACCCAATGGGATGGATGTTTTGACAGCAGGCTTGGAGTCTGACGTCATCCTTTATCAAGCATGACTGCAGGGAGGAAAGTGCAGAGCAGTTCCAGCTCCTCGATGAAGCCCAACAAAATGCAGCCGCATTTGCACTCTTGGAAACAGGGGAAATTTCCCTCATGCCAGCCATCCACATTGATCTGTTGACTATGCCCTGCATTCTGACTGTGTTTTCCTGGGTGCTCACTGAGAGCCTGGAAACGCTTGAGTGGTTCTGACATTTGTATGAAGCGCCATTTCTCCACCAAGCTTCCTGGTGCTGATTTTTAAATACGCTAATTGAGGCTCTGGCTGTGGCTTGCGGCCATACCACACTGACAACGCCCGATCTCATCCGATCTCGGAAGCCAAGCAGTGTCGGGCCTGGTTAGTACTTGCATGGGAGACCGCCTGGGAATACCAGGTGCCGCAAGCTTTTACATTACTCATCACACGGCCCATCAAAGTGCAGCCACATTTGCACTCTTGGAAACAGGGGAAATTTCCCTCATGCCAGCCATCCACATTGATCTGTTGACTATGCCCTGCATTCTGACTGTGTTTTCCTGGGTGCTCACTGAGAGCCTGGAAACGCTTGAGTGGTTCTGACATTTGTATGAAGCGCCATTTCTCCACCAAGCTTCCTGGTGCTGATTTTTAAATACGCTAATTGAGGCTCTGGCTGTGGCTTGCGGCCATACCACACTGACAACGCCCGATCTCATCCGATCTCGGAAGCCAAGCAGTGTCGGGCCTGGTTAGTACTTGCATGGGAGACCGCCTGGGAATACCAGGTGCCGCAAGCTTTTACATTACTCATCACACGGCCCATCAAAGTGCAGCCACATTTGCACTCTTGGAAACAGGGGAAATTTCCCTCATGCCAGCCATCCACATTGATCTGTTGACTATGCCCTGCATTCTGACTGTGTTTTCCTGGGTGCTCACTGAGAGCCTGGAAACGCTTGAGTGGCTATGATATGCTTTATGAACCGGGATTTATCTTCTCCGCAATCCCATTGCACTGTCATCAGGTGGGGAGAGGCAGGGGAATGGGCGTGGCATGGGATTTTGGTGCAGGAAAGGCTCGGTTAGCCTTACCATGAGGGTAGTGCCTGGCACCACTGCGGTCTTCACTGCTCTTGGGGAGAGGACGGCATTTTCTCAGGTTTCTCTTCATTGCGCACAAGTCTTTCGCCTTTTACTAAAGACTTCCGTGGAGGGGAACATCAATGAGTTTAAATAATTTTTGTCAGGCTTTGTCATTTGGCTGAGCCTTGAGCGTTTGTGCAAATGACAAAAAGCCGTCTTTCAAAAGACTCTGTGCAGAGCAGTCTATGGCTTGGGTGGAGCTGCTAGGACACAGCCACTGTTATGCGCAATCAAAATGGATGCGCCACGACAAGACAGATCTTGACACTCTTCCACTGATAGCATGCTTAGGTTGCGGGCCTTTGCGCTCTTGCCATTTGTGTCTATGACAAATTGCAGCAGAGTTTTGAAGTGTTCAGTACCTCTGTGCACCCCCATGAAGGTGAGCTAATGCTAAAGGCACCTCACGCTGGGATTATGCATGGTAGGAACCGGCTGCCAGGGGCCTGTGACTGGGACTCACCCCCCTGTCTCTGAGAGCAGCAACTCATACTTACCTGGCAGGGGAGATACCATGATCACGAAGGTGGTTCGCCCAGGGCGAGGCTCAGCCATTGCACTGCGGTTGTGCTGACCCCTGTGAATTCCCCAAATGTGGGAATCTCAACTGCAAAATTTGTGGTAGTGGGGGACTGCGTTCGCGCTCCCCCTGATCATGTTGTTGAATAAGAAGAAAGCAGTCCCGAGCTCACACAGGCTCAATGTCAAGCTCAGAACGCTTGACCATGAGGGTAGTGACCGGGACGAGTGCGGTTTTCACTGCTCTTGGGGAGCGGACGGCATTTTCTCAGGTCTCTCTTTACTGCGCACAACTCTTTGGCCTTTGACTAAAGACTTCCGTGGAGGGGAACATCAGTGAGTTGAAGTCATTTCTGTCCAGCTTTGTCATTTGGCCGAGCCTTGAGCATTTGTGAAAAGGACGAAAGCCATCTTTCAAAAGGCTCTGTGCAGAGCAGTCTATGGCTTGGGCGGAGCTGCTAAGACACAGCCATTGTTATGCGCAATCAAAATGGCGGCACCACGACAAGTGAGGTCTGTTCCAGGGGATGCGGTCTGGCCGCAAGCGGATGGGGCTCATCGCTTCTCGGCCTTTTGGCTAAGATCAAGTGTAGTATCTGTTCTTATCAGTTTAATATCTGATATGTCCTCTATTAGAGGACAATATATTAAATGTATTTTTAGCCCGGGGAGCTGAAAAAGGGGCTTGCTCCGTTCGCTCCACGCATCGACCCGGTACTGCAGTGCCACCGGGAACGGTGCGGCCTTCTCTCGTCGTGTGGAAAAACAAAAGCCCATGTGCACTTTGAGAGCTTCACAGCTCACTTTGACACAGGAGCAAGTGGAACGGACCCAATGGGATGGATGTTTTGACAGCAGGCTTGGAGTCTGACGTCATCCTTTATCAAGCATGACTGCAGGGAGGAAAGTGCAGAGCAGTTCCAGCTCCTCGATGAAGCCCAACAAAATGCAGCCGCATTTGCACTCTTGGAAACAGGGGAAATTTCCCTCATGCCAGCCATCCACATTGATCTGTTGACTATGCCCTGCATTCTGACTGTGTTTTCCTGGGTGCTCACTGAGAGCCTGGAAACGCTTGAGTGGTTCTGACATTTGTATGAAGCGCCATTTCTCCACCAAGCTTCCTGGTGCTGATTTTTAAATACGCTAATTGAGGCTCTGGCTGTGGCTTGCGGCCATACCACACTGACAACGCCCGATCTCATCCGATCTCGGAAGCCAAGCAGTGTCGGGCCTGGTTAGTACTTGCATGGGAGACCGCCTGGGAATACCAGGTGCCGCAAGCTTTTACATTACTCATCACACGGCCCATCAAAGTGCAGCCACATTTGCACTCTTGGAAACAGGGGAAATTTCCCTCATGCCAGCCATCCACATTGATCTGTTGACTATGCCCTGCATTCTGACTGTGTTTTCCTGGGTGCTCACTGAGAGCCTGGAAACGCTTGAGTGGTTCTGACATTTGTATGAAGCGCCATTTCTCCACCAAGCTTCCTGGTGCTGATTTTTAAATACGCTAATTGAGGCTCTGGCTGTGGCTTGCGGCCATACCACACTGACAACGCCCGATCTCATCCGATCTCGGAAGCCAAGCAGTGTCGGGCCTGGTTAGTACTTGCATGGGAGACCGCCTGGGAATACCAGGTGCCGCAAGCTTTTACATTACTCATCACACGGCCCATCAAAGTGCAGCCACATTTGCACTCTTGGAAACAGGGGAAATTTCCCTCATGCCAGCCATCCACATTGATCTGTTGACTATGCCCTGCATTCTGACTGTGTTTTCCTGACTGTGTTTTCCTGGGTGCTCACTGAGAGCCTGGAAACGCTTGAGTGGCTATGATATGCTTTATGAACCGGGATTTATCTTCTCCGCAATCCCATTGCACTGTCATCAGGTGGGGAGAGGCAGGGGAATGGGCGTGGCATGGGATTTTGGTGCAGGAAAGGCTCGGTTAGCCTTACCATGAGGGTAGTGCCTGGCACCACTGCGGTCTTCACTGCTCTTGGGGAGAGGACGGCATTTTCTCAGGTTTCTCTTCATTGCGCACAAGTCTTTCGCCTTTTACTAAAGACTTCCGTGGAGGGGAACATCAATGAGTTTAAATAATTTTTGTCAGGCTTTGTCATTTGGCTGAGCCTTGAGCGTTTGTGCAAATGACAAAAAGCCGTCTTTCAAAAGACTCTGTGCAGAGCAGTCTATGGCTTGGGTGGAGCTGCTAGGACACAGCCACTGTTATGCGCAATCAAAATGGATGCGCCACGACAAGACAGATCTTGACACTCTTCCACTGATAGCATGCTTAGGTTGCGGGCCTTTGCGCTCTTGCCATTTGTGTCTATGACAAATTGCAGCAGAGTTTTGAAGTGTTCAGTACCTCTGTGCACCCCCATGAAGGTGAGCTAATGCTAAAGGCACCTCACGCTGGGATTATGCATGGTAGGAACCGGCTGCCAGGGGCCTGTGACTGGGACTCACCCCCCTGTCTCTGAGAGCAGCAACTCATACTTACCTGGCAGGGGAGATACCATGATCACGAAGGTGGTTCGCCCAGGGCGAGGCTCAGCCATTGCACTGCGGTTGTGCTGACCCCTGTGAATTCCCCAAATGTGGGAATCTCAACTGCAAAATTTGTGGTAGTGGGGGACTGCGTTCGCTCTCCCCTGATCATGTTGTTGAATAAGAAGAAAGCAGTCCCGAGCTCACACAGGCTCAATGTCAAGCTCAGAACGCTTGACCATGAGGGTAGTGACCGGGACGAGTGCGGTTTTCACTGCTCTTGGGGAGCGGACGGCATTTTCTCAGGTCTCTCTTTACTGCGCACAACTCTTTGGCCTTTGACTAAAGACTTCCGTGGAGGGGAACATCAGTGAGTTGAAGTCATTTCTGTCCAGCTTTGTCATTTGGCCGAGCCTTGAGCATTTGTGAAAAGGACGAAAGCCATCTTTCAAAAGGCTCTGTGCAGAGCAGTCTATGGCTTGGGCGGAGCTGCTAAGACACAGCCATTGTTATGCGCAATCAAAATGGCGGCACCACGACAAGTGAGGTCTGTTCCAGGGGATGCGGTCTGGCCGCAAGCGGATGGGGCTCATCGCTTCTCGGCCTTTTGGCTAAGATCAAGTGTAGTATCTGTTCTTATCAGTTTAATATCTGATATGTCCTCTATTAGAGGACAATATATTAAATGTATTTTTAGCCCGGGAGCTGAAAAAGGGGCTTGCTCCGTTCGCTCCACGCATCGACCCGGTACTGCAGTGCCACCGGGAACGGTGCGGCCTTCTCTCGTCGTGTGGAAAAACAAAAGCCCATGTGCACTTTGAGAGCTTCACAGCTCACTTTGACACAGGAGCAAGTGGAACGGACCCAATGGGATGGATGTTTTGACAGCAGGCTTGGAGTCTGACGTCATCCTTTATCAAGCATGACTGCAGGGAGGAAAGTGCAGAGCAGTTCCAGCTCCTCGATGAAGCCCAACAAAATGCAGCCGCATTTGCACTCTTGGAAACAGGGGAAATTTCCCTCATGCCAGCCATCCACATTGATCTGTTGACTATGCCCTGCATTCTGACTGTGTTTTCCTGGGTGCTCACTGAGAGCCTGGAAACGCTTGAGTGGTTCTGACATTTGTATGAAGCGCCATTTCTCCACCAAGCTTCCTGGTGCTGATTTTTAAATACGCTAATTGAGGCTCTGGCTGTGGCTTGCGGCCATACCACACTGACAACGCCCGATCTCATCCGATCTCGGAAGCCAAGCAGTGTCGGGCCTGGTTAGTACTTGCATGGGAGACCGCCTGGGAATACCAGGTGCCGCAAGCTTTTACATTACTCATCACACGGCCCATCAAAGTGCAGCCACATTTGCACTCTTGGAAACAGGGGAAATTTCCCTCATGCCAGCCATCCACATTGATCTGTTGACTATGCCCTGCATTCTGACTGTGTTTTCCTGGGTGCTCACTGAGAGCCTGGAAACGCTTGAGTGGTTCTGACATTTGTATGAAGCGCCATTTCTCCACCAAGCTTCCTGGTGCTGATTTTTAAATACGCTAATTGAGGCTCTGGCTGTGGCTTGCGGCCATACCACACTGACAACGCCCGATCTCATCCGATCTCGGAAGCCAAGCAGTGTCGGGCCTGGTTAGTACTTGCATGGGAGACCGCCTGGGAATACCAGGTGCCGCAAGCTTTTACATTACTCATCACACGGCCCATCAAAGTGCAGCCACATTTGCACTCTTGGAAACAGGGGAAATTTCCCTCATGCCAGCCATCCACATTGATCTGTTGACTATGCCCTGCATTCTGACTGTGTTTTCCTGGGTGCTCACTGAGAGCCTGGAAACGCTTGAGTGGTTCTGACATTTGCACTGTCATCAGGTGGGGAGAGGAAGCGCCATTTCTCCTTACCATGAGGGTAGTGCCTGGCACCACTGCTCTTTCGCCTTTTACTAAAGACTTCCGTGGAGGGGAACATCAATGAGTTTAAATAATTTTTGTCAGGCTTTGTCATTTGGCTGAGCCTTGAGCGTTTGTGCAAATGACAAAAAGCCGTCTTTCAAAAGACTCTGTGCAGAGCAGTCTATGGCTTGGGTGGAGCTGCTAGGACACAGCCACTGTTATGCGCAATCAAAATGGATGCGCCACGACAAGACAGATCTTGACACTCTTCCACTGATAGCATGCTTAGGTTGCGGGCCTTTGCGCTCTTGCCATTTGTGTCTATGACAAATTGCAGCAGAGTTTTGAAGTGTTCAGTACCTCTGTGCACCCCCATGAAGGTGAGCTAATGCTAAAGGCACCTCACGCTGGGATTATGCATGGTAGGAACCGGCTGCCAGGGGCCTGTGACTGGGACTCACCCCCCTGTCTCTGAGAGCAGCAACTCATACTTACCTGGCAGGGGAGATACCATGATCACGAAGGTGGTTCGCCCAGGGCGAGGCTCAGTATGAAGTTTAATTTCTCCACCAAGCTCTGGCTGTGGCTGGCTGGGGCTTGCGGCCATACCACACTGACAACGCCCGATCTCATCCGATCTCGGAAGCCAAGCAGTGTCGGGCCTGGTTAGTACTTGCATGGGAGACCGCCTGGGAATACCAGGTGCCGCAAGCTTTTACATTACTCATCACACGGCCCATCAAAGTGCAGCCACATTTGCACTCTTGGAAACAGGGGAAATTTCCCTCATGCCAGCCATCCACATTGATCTGTTGACTATGCCCTGCATTCTGACTGTGTTTTCCTGGGTGCTCACTGAGAGCCTGGAAACGCTTGAGTGGCTATGATATGCTTTATGAACCGGGATTTATCTTCTCCGCAATCCCATTGCACTGTCATCAGGTGGGGAGAGGCAGGGGAATGGGCGTGGCATGGGATTTTGGTGCAGGAAAGGCTCGGTTAGCCTTACCATGAGGGTAGTGCCTGGCACCACTGCGGTCTTCACTGCTCTTGGGGAGAGGACGGCATTTTCTCAGGTTTCTCTTCATTGCGCACAAGTCTTTCGCCTTTTACTAAAGACTTCCGTGGAGGGGAACATCAATGAGTTTAAATAATTTTTGTCAGGCTTTGTCATTTGGCTGAGCCTTGAGCGTTTGTGCAAATGACAAAAAGCCGTCTTTCAAAAGACTCTGTGCAGAGCAGTCTATGGCTTGGGTGGAGCTGCTAGGACACAGCCACTGTTATGCGCAATCAAAATGGATGCGCCACGACAAGACAGATCTTGACACTCTTCCACTGATAGCATGCTTAGGTTGCGGGCCTTTGCGCTCTTGCCATTTGTGTCTATGACAAATTGCAGCAGAGTTTTGAAGTGTTCAGTACCTCTGTGCACCCCCATGAAGGTGAGCTAATGCTAAAGGCACCTCACGCTGGGATTATGCATGGTAGGAACCGGCTGCCAGGGGCCTGTGACTGGGACTCACCCCCCTGTCTCTGAGAGCAGCAACTCATACTTACCTGGCAGGGGAGATACCATGATCACGAAGGTGGTTCGCCCAGGGCGAGGCTCAGCCATTGCACTGCGGTTGTGCTGACCCCTGTGAATTCCCCAAATGTGGGAATCTCAACTGCAAAATTTGTGGTAGTGGGGGACTGCGTTCGCGCTCTCCCCTGATCATGTTGTTGAATAAGAAGAAAGCAGTCCCGAGCTCACACAGGCTCAATGTCAAGCTCAGAACGCTTGACCATGAGGGTAGTGACCGGGACGAGTGCGGTTTTCACTGCTCTTGGGGAGCGGACGGCATTTTCTCAGGTCTCTCTTTACTGCGCACAACTCTTTGGCCTTTGACTAAAGACTTCCGTGGAGGGGAACATCAGTGAGTTGAAGTCATTTCTGTCCAGCTTTGTCATTTGGCCGAGCCTTGAGCATTTGTGAAAAGGACGAAAGCCATCTTTCAAAAGGCTCTGTGCAGAGCAGTCTATGGCTTGGGCGGAGCTGCTAAGACACAGCCATTGTTATGCGCAATCAAAATGGCGGCACCACGACAAGTGAGGTCTGTTCCAGGGGATGCGGTCTGGCCGCAAGCGGATGGGGCTCATCGCTTCTCGGCCTTTTGGCTAAGATCAAGTGTAGTATCTGTTCTTATCAGTTTAATATCTGATATGTCCTCTATTAGAGGACAATATATTAAATGTATTTTTAGCCCGGGGAGCTGAAAAAGGGGCTTGCTCCGTTCGCTCCACGCATCGACCCGGTACTGCAGTGCCACCGGGAACGGTGCGGCCTTCTCTCGTCGTGTGGAAAAACAAAAGCCCATGTGCACTTTGAGAGCTTCACAGCTCACTTTGACACAGGAGCAAGTGGAACGGACCCAATGGGATGGATGTTTTGACAGCAGGCTTGGAGTCTGACGTCATCCTTTATCAAGCATGACTGCAGGGAGGAAAGTGCAGAGCAGTTCCAGCTCCTCGATGAAGCCCAACAAAATGCAGCCGCATTTGCACTCTTGGAAACAGGGGAAATTTCCCTCATGCCAGCCATCCACATTGATCTGTTGACTATGCCCTGCATTCTGACTGTGTTTTCCTGGGTGCTCACTGAGAGCCTGGAAACGCTTGAGTGGTTCTGACATTTGTATGAAGCGCCATTTCTCCACCAAGCTTCCTGGTGCTGATTTTTAAATACGCTAATTGAGGCTCTGGCTGTGGCTTGCGGCCATACCACACTGACAACGCCCGATCTCATCCGATCTCGGAAGCCAAGCAGTGTCGGGCCTGGTTAGTACTTGCATGGGAGACCGCCTGGGAATACCAGGTGCCGCAAGCTTTTACATTACTCATCACACGGCCCATCAAAGTGCAGCCACATTTGCACTCTTGGAAACAGGGGAAATTTCCCTCATGCCAGCCATCCACATTGATCTGTTGACTATGCCCTGCATTCTGACTGTGTTTTCCTGGGTGCTCACTGAGAGCCTGGAAACGCTTGAGTGGTTCTGACATTTGTATGAAGCGCCATTTCTCCACCAAGCTTCCTGGTGCTGATTTTTAAATACGCTAATTGAGGCTCTGGCTGTGGCTTGCGGCCATACCACACTGACAACGCCCGATCTCATCCGATCTCGGAAGCCAAGCAGTGTCGGGCCTGGTTAGTACTTGCATGGGAGACCGCCTGGGAATACCAGGTGCCGCAAGCTTTTAAAGTGCAGCCACATTTGCACTCTTGGAAACAGGGGAAATTTCCCTCATGCCAGCCATCCACATTGATCTGTTGACTATGCCCTGCATTCTGACTGTGTTTTCCTGGGTGCTCACTGAGAGCCTGGAAACGCTTGAGTGGTTCTGACATTTGTATGAAGCGCCATTTCTCCACCAAGCTTCCTGGTGCTGATTTTTATTTGTAGTATTAAAGGTTGATGGAGCTGCAGTAGCTGAGGAGACTACGCCCTTTTGGATACCTGCTCTTCACTAAAGGATCAGAGACCTGTGAAAGCTGCAGCTTGGCCCAACATTTTCATAAACTACCACGCTTTTATTTTAGCATCGCATCAGGCCTGCGGGGAGAGTGTGCATTATGAGAGTGGGCCCACTGAAATTTGGTATAAATGTGAGTTTGAGATAACCTGCATTTTGTGTTGTTGCCAATGAAAAAAGGCAATTACTGTAATTATCTTAATTTGAAAAAATGGTCTTCGAATTAAAGTTTGGATTTCATCGTCATTCATTTTAAATAGTTTTTAAAAAGAAAAAAACTAAATAAGAGGAGTTCATTCTCTTTATTCCAGTGTGAAGTCTGGTTATTTTCTTTTCTCTAAAAGTGTTTACTTTCCTTGAAAGATAAATATTTGTGTTAAATAGTTAGAAAGGGATATTGCACAGGATTTAAAAATAGTGGTTTTACATTTCATTAAAGGTGCAGCACGTAATTCAAGACAAACTTAAAGGTATCTATATAAAAGTGAAAGAAGAGAAAATTACCTTTAAAACCTTTGTTATACATTGAGTTACCCATATTAAAGAACTCAGGGCCCCCTTGATTATAATAGGGATAGGTGGGCTACAATATCATATTTGACATCCATCAAATAGAACACTAATGACAGATTACATTTAGGGATAATGTATTTATTTATGTATTGGCCACATGGCTTGTGTAGTTGGCCTACTGTGTCTTGAATCATTGGGTTATGATGGAACACATTTTCTACTATGTATTTCCAGATTTTCTCAAGGACTGAGGTCACGCCAGGTTGACCTCATCATGGACGACATTGCCGGGTCCTCAGCAACCCTGTCAAAGATGTCCCAAAAAGTGAGAGAAGCCTGCACAATGGCGATGGACAAGTTGCGACAAACAAAAGAAACACAAGAGAAACCATGTCACACTAATTTCACTAATAATTTGCTAGTAAGGTTGACAATATTGGAAAAAATGATCTACAATCTACTATCACTTCTTACAAACAATGTTGTAGTGTTTTTAATAATGTATAAATCATATATAAATGTTGTACAACTTAAGTTATAACTGGTTTAATAATCATTTACAAATGTATACAAATGGTTTATTCATGATTAGTTCAATATCTACTAATAGCTTATAAATGTCTTGTAACTTAAGTTGTAAATGATTTAATAATCATTTACAAATGTATATAAGTGGTTTGTTCATGATTAGTTAACTATCCACTAAATCTACTAATAGCTTATAAATGTCTTATAAATGATCGTTATTATAAAGTATTACCCATATATTTTAGTGCTATTTTGTCTAAAAACTATGGTTCTTAACTTATCAATCTATTGTATAACAGCTGATTCATTTTGTAGTTTTACTTTACCCCGAACTCATGGCAATGTACCCCTGCACTAACAATTAATTTTTTCTGAAGAAAACTTGAAAATTCTTTGGCAACTTCCAGATTTAAAAGGAGCAAGAGTTTTGTTGTTATATTTGGCTATTCTTATATTATTTACATAAGATAACAATATCCTTGGCAAGTGTGCGTGTTCATATTTGACTGAGGTATGACTCTGAGAAGGAGGGCAGTTTTAAAGCAATCTGGCACTAGTTGTTTCAAAGTACCTTAACTGCCTCTATAAGCTATGGTGATAAATGAGCCAAATCAACAAGACAAACTGTAATAACCTCCCATTGCTTTTACTGGCTTGCACCTGTTCCTCTCACCTCACACAGTATCTGTACTTCATGTGTCCCTCTCTGCAATCCTTTAGCTCCTCTGGGGAGGCGCCTCACACTGTGAACAAATGTGAGTTACACCAACTAGTAGGGCCTGTTTGTAACATCAGGACTCCTGCTCCCAACTCTGGGGAAACACTACAGTCTTTTACTGTTGGTAATGTTAACTATTGCTCACTTCTATAGCAGCACTACTGTTGTTGACTTTAAAGAGTGTTTCTCATTCATCTCCCTGCAACCGTATCGGAGTGAAATATTGCATAAAACCAAAATAATATGGAATTCATCGACTTTATTTTACATAAATTACACTGCTCCCAGACCCCATGCATCCTATACATGTATACATAAACATTTATTGCGCATAAAATGTAGTCAAGCTTCTGTTGAGAGCATCATGCTGGCCAACAGAAGAGGACATCAATTAAAGAAACAAATCATGTCTCACAATCTTTTATTTTATTTTTTTTAACAATTTATTACTTTATACTGATAAAGTCATTAGTTCTGCAACAAATGTCATAACTGTAATTCAATGCACTATACACACCCTTCATCACATAGCTTTCAACCACAAAGATGTGATCAACCAGATGATGAGAAAATTCACACACATACACACGTACACACAGGCATACACACATTTACATGAACACACACACACACACACACACATCTGGTATGATATGGCCTATCATTCAACATAAAATTACACATGTAAGTTTACAGTGACATTCTTCTTCTGCCCATTAACACTGCTGTACAAATGCATACTGAGTTTAATTTTCTACTGAGAGGCTAAATCTGATTGGACAGTCAGGATGTAGAATTACAAACAGCATTGTGGTAGTGTGTAAGAGTTCGTGTAAAGAGTTGAGGTGTGACAATTTAATGTGGCATTTAAGATTAAGAATGTGTCCATGGCTGTTGTCTGGCATAACCCAGATTTCTGTCACTTTTTCAACATAGCATTTTGATTTTGTTGTCAGTAATATTTTCACAATACACCTAGAATAGATCACTGAGTGTCTGCAAGTGCTACTAAACAATGCCAGTCACTTCTCATCCTCTCTTACTTCAGTTGCTGCTGAGATTTCAACACATCTATACAGGCAAGCTGGCCCAGCTCTGTATATTTGTTGGGAATGCTTCACATTCCTAGATTAAAAAAAAAAACAAACATTACAAATCTCCAATCTCCATACCAAAGCTGCACAACCCTCGAAATTTGTTTTGGAGAAATATAAGTTGACAACTTAACATGAAACAGACTTGTGACCACTGAGTCATGGCCTTTTCAATTGATGCTATTGTAATGCTAAGTACATTTGGTTGCAATTGTCCAATGCATTCAAGGTGGTGAATAATTTAGGTGAATAATATATGCAAACAAGAAACAGGCCAATAACCAGTTTTAAAATAACATTATAGGATAAAACAAAAGCATTTATATATGGGGAGATTTTTATATATGGGTTTTCTAAAACCTTCTTTGGTTTGTTTTTTCAACTAAACACAGAGGTGATGAAATGACACATCTGACTGCATTTCTAAGCTTGGCCAGATCAATCAGTGTTAATCAGAGGAACACTGTTTAAGTTTTAAGTGGATCTGAATGGTATACAATTAATTACAATACAATGTAATCATCTCAACCCCATTGTTGATACTATTTATGGCATTGGTGGTATTGAACTCTGTTTCCAGTGTACATTGTTTTTCAATGTTGCTGGCCAGAGCCCAGGATTCAAATCCACAAATTTAACCTTACACACAAAAGATTTACAGGAAATAATGCATTCATGTACTGGACATGACTCAGAGGACAAATGTCAATCCATGCATTCGTCATGTGATGTGGAGAACATTCGATTAATTCAGTATTACCATGCTTGAAGACACTGTGTCTTGTTTTATTAAAACAATGTGACACCATTAATGCGGTCAGACCATGTTTGTTTGGGTGTGCAGTAAACAGCTAAGTTACCAGTTGTATTTATGACTGGCGTCTTTACTGCCCCCAGTGGTAAATAAATGTGTACTTTACAAAACTCTGGGACCTATATATTTTTTCAGCAACACTGAAGGTGATATCTTCATCACATCACCTTACTAAGCATGTTTCTGTTTATGGAGATTACAGTGAAGGGGGAGTAAGTGCTAAACATTTTATTGCTCCTTAATCAGTCTATTTGCTGCACAGACAATACAGCATTATTCCAGCTGATGTATATTGTCTGTATGTAATGTGTCAGAGTTGTGGTGATCCCAAAAACACATGATTCCTTGTGGCTGGTAGCCCTGCAGCAGCATCCTTTCCTGACTGTGTTGGATTCAGTTATCAGACAGGTGGAGAAGACAGCAATGTAAGACAACAAAACTGATCAAACTGGGAGAATAAATAAATGAAACTGGATGTCCAGAGTAGGCTCAGCTGCACCAGCATGCATTCACATTTGTACTGTCCCTTCATCCTTCTGTTCTGTCCTCCTCCTTGTCTTTGACTCACTGCTGGTGCCCAAAGTTAGGAAAACAAGCATTTCAAGTCCACTGAGTCAAATCTTCATGCCAAGTTTGGCTTTCTGTGGAAAGGACACATCATTCAGGTTAAGTGCATTACACTTGTCTATCGTCTTACTATAAACATCACAAAGCTACATAAACAAGAGTAGGGAACATAAATGAAAATCCATCTTCATTTTGAAGGGAGAATTGATTAAACTTTAGGTAACTACTGTTTACTCAAGTGCTTTGAACAGAGACAGAGAGATAAAAGTGCTCAGAAATCATTTCAGTTTTCAAACTCACAATGGAAGTGAAAGGTTTGCGGCCTTCAATATTGGTAGCACAGCTTTGACTGATTGCCATCTTTTCAAAACATTAACTGCAACTGAGAGTCTGCAACTCATAGTGGATTTAATCATGTTCCTTTGTCCCTTACGCAACAATTCAGTGGCTGCAGCTAATTAGTGTTCATTAGTCCTGCAGAGTCTATCCATTCCATTTCTATTTGAGTGGTTTCATTTTAATGTGTGAGTGAATGAAACTCGTTTTACCTGCCTTGTGCTCACATGTATTAATTATATGGTCACATGTTAGCTAAATATTCTCCATGCTTCTCTTTAAGTTTACCATGTGTGGATGAAATGTTATGACTGTTAAATCGACCTGTTCAGTTTTTTAGAGTTTATGCACATTGCTAAGAAAGCCTAAACATGAATATTATCTGTCTGTAAATATAAAGGTGAGGTTAAGGTTAAATGTTATGACACTGGAAATTAGTACATTCTGACCTTTAGGCTGTTTAAATCACCAAAAAAAGGGTCAAAGGTCAACTTACGATGCCAGAGGCGTGTTTGGGTTTGACGCTGTAGGCAGACTTCTCCTTGGCCTGACGGAAACACTCCTCTGCTGCTTTTAACCTGCAGAATACAAGGTTAATATATATAAATACACCAACTTCATTAACCATTTACAATAATTCCGTATGGCTGGTCTTTATTTTGCATTCACAGCATTTTATAGATATTCAACATCTTTATTTTATATTTTGATTGTACAGAAAGAAAGAAAATGTAAGAACAGCAGGTTCTTGATCAGCATGTGTTACTGTACCTCTCCTTGAGAATGACTTTGTTCTCCTTCTTCCATTGGTCCTTGAAGTCTGAGGAGAACTCATGCCAGATGCAGAAGACAGTGTTGGGTGAAACCTCCTTCTCTCCTGCCTTGGCCTTCACTGAGAAGAACACTGTAAGCTCCAGGAACCTGACAGGACACAATTATAAGTTTACTCATTGACAATTCCTTTTTATCTATGAGTGGAGAGAAAATTTGAAAGCTATAATGTGCAGCCATTCCAATGACTGTACACTTTGAGTAACTGTGAGGACCAGAAGACCTACAGCCACAGTCATTTTCACTGGCCCATAGAATGTGGAAAAACATTGTGTAATGTCTATGATGTGCAAACAATACCTGAAAGGACATTTTGAGGCTCGAATTTGACTTTGTGCTTACAAGCTCAATTGTCACTTACTGGAGTCCAAAATTTATAATTTAGTTAAGAGGTGAAACTGAAGGGGCATAAGCAATCAGCAACCACCACAGCTTTGTGTGATGGCTTGAGAGCCCTGACAATAAAAACAAATATGGTTTCAAAAATATGCTGATAAAAGAAGTGAAATTCGTTTGGACCCATTGAGGGTGGATATATACCAAAAACAGATGCAGACAGTGGATGTGCTCATGGTTTATAGGCATATGGCAAAATTTATGTCATGCATTGTGACTAAGCAGACGTGGAAAGTATGATTTGAACTTTACTTGGGGAAAAAAACATCTGCCATATAACGTGACAATTGCAATAAAGCCCAAATCCCAAATCCCCTCCCAAAATTGAACTAATAGTTCCCAATATTTCCAGTCAATGAGCCCTTACAGTAAATCACCTTATAATGTGTGTGGTTGGGGGCACATGTGCTTCAGATGTCTATGAAATGTTAGAAGATCCACCAGAGAGACAGTCCCCCTTTAGACTCACTACACCTTTTTAACAACAGCAGTGCCCGTTCAAAATGTGACAATTGTTTGGCCTCTGCTATTATTGCTTGGAGCTTTTTCAATTTCATTAACCTGCAGAGCCAGAGCGCTCCTGCAGTTCTAGTTTAAGATGAACATATGTGCCACCGTTTTTTTTCATCCCTCAGTTTTAGACAGTTTTTTAAGATGTTCCCAAAACATGAACCACACCTTCATTTTTAATAAAAATAATTCTTATTGTTATTTCTGCTTCTTAGTTAAAAAAACAACATTTAATTGACTGAATGTAGGCCAAAGGCACACTGTTCACATGAAAAGCAAACTACAATCATTTTTCAAAATGTGCCAAAAAAAAGCCACTATCAGTATTTACCTACATAAGGAACTGTACCACTATAGTGGAACAACAGTGAGATGTAAAGATCAGAGCTCTCCTCCGTAGTTATTGGTCCAAACTCCCAGTGATGCAGACAGTTGAATTAAACAGACAAAGGAAGTCGTACTTACAGTTTGTGCGTGCTGCTGAGCTGAGCATCAAGGGTCTCCAGTTCACTTTTAGCTAACAAAGGAGGAAGAATAGGTGAACACAAAAGATGAAACATGGGAAAGTGCTTGGATCTGTTGTTAGCAACTGCTGCCCAACTGTGTGTTCTGTACACTTTACACTGATTTGATGTCAAACACATGAACTGATTTTCTAGATTTGTGGTTTCACAGCTCATAATACAAAGAGTAATGACTGACCTTACTTGCAGTTGGAGGTACCCTGTCACTAGTTGTTGTGTTTGTTAGTTTTTTATCATTTTTCATTCATTATTATCATTATTAAGTATTGCAGCTGCCCACATTGATTTGCCATATCCCATTTATGTAATACATCTATGATTGTTGTCCAAAGGCATCATCAGGCAGGAGTATTGATACTGAATGAAACCCCAGTTTCAAGCTATTCCACATATTGACAGTTGGTGGCAGTAATGCACCATATAAACATAGGACTGTGCCAGCAACTGTAAGCAAGTAAACATGGATGTAAACAATGCATGATTTTAAATATTTAAAGTGTTTGCAAATGTTTAATGAGAATAGATCAGACCCACAAAGGTCCACATGGTGCATTTTGGTAAAAAAAAAAACAAAAAAAAAAAAAAAAAACCACTGAATGTAACCAGAAAAAAAGCCAACATTAATTGTAAGTGTGTGAGAGGACGTGAACCTCCTTATCCTCACTTTCTGCATTGCAGCATAAAGGACACACATCTTCCTGCACTGATGCTGAACATTGGCACTGGACATAAATTGTTGACATAAAGGTGCAGATTTGTCCACTATGAAAATAATTCCTAGAGATAATGGGCTGTTTTATCAGTTACCTTGTGCGAGGAAGTCGTCCATCTTGTCTTTAAAAGGCTGCAGGTTATCCTCATCTGAAACCTTGCACACCTTTTCCACCTCTGACGTACATGCTGATAAAATAATGGAGACAGTAATTACAATGAAGCCAAGAGCACAGCTTATGTAAAATACAAGTAGACAGATTATTACAGTATGTTTAATATATAGTTCCCTAGGGTGGATAGTTACCTTGACGCTGTGTAAGTGCTGTGTAAAAAGCTTTAAGAACAAAACAAAAATTCACAGTGTTGTGACTGTATTATAACTTGAAGCCATTTAAACCACTATGTGTAGATGTTTAAAATCACTAACTTTGGTACTGTCCAATAGTAGTATAACAAGTGACACTGTAGCAGACAACTATGCATAGTGGACTAGGTGTATTGGGTATTAAGGTACTGCAATGTAATCAATCCTCCTCTGTAGGAAACATTAGTGTTTGACTCATATCTCTGAGGCCATACATACAAGTTATTGAGGATAACCTGGACTTTTCAGCCATGTATTAGAAAGAAGAGTTATCTGACCTGGGCTTGTAATTGTGGGTCTGAATTAGAATATTTTCTGTGTAAAAGAGAAAATGGAACACAAAAATAATCTTGGGGATTTGTTCAATTTTCAGGAATTCTCTTGATTGCAAGAACTCAAATGCCGGAGGGACTGAGGACAGTAGGTTTGTTTGGAGATGATGCCAGAAAATCAAGACAAACAAAACATTTATGAATCAGTATTTAAACCTTCAAAATTAATTATTTAGCTTCAGCAGAAATAAATAAAGAAAAAAATTCATGAACCAGCAGCAGAAGAAACCGACTGACTGACTGAGGCTAATTATGATGTAAGCTGTATACTGCATGTGTGTGTGTGTATGTGTGTGCGTGCATGCGTGTGTGAGTGTGTCACCTCTCAGGTCCTTCCTGAGTCGAGTGAGGTCTTTCTGAAAGTCTTCAAACTTCATCTGTGAGGCCTGGAACAGGTCATGAGGCTCAGGGAGTGGGTACACACAAGTCTCTCTGCCAGCATCCTGGTGATGAACAGACAGGCACACACGCACGCGCACACACACACACACACACACATAGGCATTATGATATAAACAATTAGGAATTTTAATGTACTTTAATATTTTTGCATACAGGATGTCGGTATGTGTACATTGGACAAATAGAATAGATTTATTAGACAAACTGTGTTTCTTATCTTGGTTGGCTTTGTTGTACGTAGTAGCTCTGAATATGAGCTACGTGTGCAGGGAAGACTGATATGAGGATATACAGATTCATACAGTATACAGGACAAAACAAGCAAAGGATAACGCTTAGAGTCTAACAAAGAGTTATAGTATGGGATGAAGTATAATAACTAAAAAGCTTACCTCATCAAAGTGTCTGAGGTAGTATGCAACAATGTAGGACAGAAGACTTTTCATGCTGTCCTGCAAGTGGAGAAAAGAAAAAGATTGAAATTTTACAAGGTATTTCTATTGTTTCTCTGTTTCTCTGTTCATCAGTGTTTCTTTATCATTTCTGCTATATCTTTATTGCTGATGAAATTCAGAGTTCATGCTGAAGCTAGCCAGCGACCCCAAGTTATAGCTGGGTCCCAGGGTGGTACAAAGGATAGACTGACATTATTCACTCAAGGTAAATGGCTAATGTAAGCTTAATAAAATTAATTGAACCACTGCGTAGTGTGTGCAAAACGTTAACATTAAAACTCATATGACCTGATACCTTGTTAGGTATGACCAGTGCCCTTGAGAGAGAGGGTTAATCCTCTTTCTAATTCTAATTTTTAAATTGCACAAATATAATCGCTCCAAAAAAAATCACTACACAATGGCTGTAAGCCCTAAGGTCCATGGAAGAAGGGCAGCATTTTAATATGTTCCAGTGTCTTTCCCTCTTTACTCACACTGCTCTTGACATCTTTGAGTTTGGGCAGGATGTCGAGGGTGAAGCCATCGGCTTGGCCTCTGGTTCGATTACCACCATTCATGAAGTTACCAAAGGCCAGAATGAGACCCAGAACCCGCTTCACTGACTCACTGTCCTGCAACACCTGCAGAGGAGACGGAGATACAAAGTGAGGGTGAGGAGAAAGCAACGTGGAAGTATTGACAAAAATGCTAATAAATTTAATCTGATTTAATTTGACAGATGTTTTCCATATGAGATAGGCAAAGTTTCCAGAAACTAGTGCTCATTTTAACATCCAATAAAGACTCAGAGAGAGAGCACCATGTTTCTAATTCAACTGCCTAGCTTATAAAGACTGGAAACAGGGACAAACCAGCAGCCTGGTTCTATCCAGAATTCAAAAATACACCTACCACTAACCTTACCTACCTCTAAAGCCCACTGATTAATTTGTTGCATTGTTTGTTTAATCTGTGCACAAGCAGAAATGTTAAAACAACAGTTTGTGGTCTGCATGCTTGGCACAGTGAGTGTGTACAGTTTCCTTGCCTAGTCTTGCCACCACAGTGAGGTTGCCAGGTTTAGATAGATAGATGTAGATAGCTGTACTTTATCGTCCCAAGCTGGAAAATCTTTGTTTAGTACCATCTGGCCCGTACAGAGACCAAAACTTGTCAAGGAATAGTGTCACTTTTTAATTTCACTTTTCCTAAAACCACAAATTGTTGTGTGACTATAGATTATTGGATTATATAGATTAAGTTATTCTATAATAATAAGTAAAAGAAAAAAAACTGTTTGTGATCTGTTTGGGAAAAAATTAGCAGCAAATGAGGTTAATGTTCAAATCATTTTAACTATGAGCACAGTGGAGAGGTGTAAAGTCTGAGTGATGCAAGGTTAGGTGTCATTCTTTGTCACACTGGCTAGAGTTTTAGTGTGATCAAGTTTCTCTTGTCATCTTACGGACCAACCAAGTTTCTTTCTTATGACAAGCATCAAGATTATGGTTATCCTTAAAATCCCAACAGCCTCCATCCTCTGCCCGTATGATCTGCTGTCTGTTTTTTTCCCTCAGTTTGGAGAGTTTGACTCACCTTGCATAGCCTCTGCAGTGTGTCCAGTTTTCTCGTTATGGATGACATGCACTCAGAGAAGCTGGACTGGAAGAGGATGCAGAAGACTCTGCCAGAGAAGTTTGGGATCAGGGAGAGCTGGTGAAGAAATCTGCAACACAGGAGGAAACACCAGAATGCTTTGGACCCAGCTTCTGCCATGTCTCTACTCACTCTCTTATTCTCTTCTCTGTGTTTCATAGTCTTTACAGAAGAACACACAGCATTCGCCATGATGTCTGCTCATTAGTGTTGAAGTATCAGAGGACTCACTGCTCAGGTTTATCCAGAGGTTTGGCGTTCTCCTTGTCTTTTGAGGACTTGATGTGCTTTTCAATTTTGTCCAGCTCCTCCTGTTGTGCCCTCTGAGGGAGAGAAACACGACACTGACTCCACTTATGTCAACAGTCATACAATTCATCCTAACAGTAGAAAGCCAGTCAAACTCTGACACTCTGTTATATTCAGGCAAGTGAAATAAAGTGACTGCGGAGAGTGTGTGTTCCTCACATTTTCAAACAGGGCCTGCAGGGTCTCCAGGTCAACTACTGTGCTGTCCATGTTCAGGATGGCTTAAAGACAGAGGTGGAGAGAGGTCACAGGTCATAGCTGCTAACACACATCACTCTACTGTTCTTTACATGATGCATCATACATGAGGATGGAGGAAAATGGAAAGCTCCAGGACAAGGCGAATATGAAAAGATGAAATATTGTACAAAGCTCAGTCTATACCTCAGTGTTTAGGCCATGGGTCGATTTTATTCTTACTTAAAAACAAAGGAAAGAACTTCCAGTTATGGCGTGCTGGTGAGAGAAAGCATGAACTTGGCCCACTAAAATTCCTGGAAGAACTTTCTTAAAGACGGCCGAAATTAATATTATTTCACGTTAGAAATCTTGGGAAAGGCTGAAAAGGGACTATGCCACCTAAAAATCAGAAACTGTCGTTTAAGCTAGTAATGCTAATGCTAGTGCTGCTGACCTGCTCCGGACCTACCAACAACGAAATACTCAATTTATTCGTTCAAAGAAGATTTCATGAAAAAATGTAGTGATATGCTGTCAACGACATTATGGGAGACTTAATGTCACAATCAAAGAGAATCTAGTTGGCCTCCCTGAAAAGAGTCCACTGAGATTTCAGGTATTTGGATTGGTGAAACTCAATGAAACTCAATACTCTGATGATAATGTTTTATTTTTTAACAAACTTAGATAAGTCTCTGCAAGGTCTTACAAATCTTCTGGAGAAATTTGGAGAGTTCTCGGGTTATAGAATTAACAATAGAAAAAGTGCTCTGTTATTATTGAATAATCAAGAGAGAAATAATCCCCCAATCCATTCACAGTTTGCATTTACACCTGAAGGGTTCACATATTTGGGTATTAAAATAACGCCTGACATTAATAAGATTGTATCCACCAACTATGATGCTATTTTACAAGGAGTGTTAGATTCTCTAGAGAAATTGAATACATTACCCATTTCAATGATAGGATGAATTAACTAATATTAACTTAATATTAATAACTACATTATTAAAATGTCCATCTTGCCAAAGTTTTTATATCTGTTTCAATCATTTGCGCTCCCTCTTCCAACATTTTTTTTTTCTACTCTGAGGAAAGGCTTTACTAGATTCATATGGAACAATAAACGCCCAAGGTACTGCCCAATATGAAACTTTATTACTGGGCTGCCCAACTTAGTGCAGCTACTCAGTATTTCCACGCTACAGGGGCCCCATCCTGGTTAAATATAGGAAGTGATTCATTAACGCTACCCAATACCTAAATACCTTAAATACCTGCAAATAAGAATTTTTATAAATACACAAATTAAGTCTACATCAGAACCACTTCTTTCTACTATTGAAAGTATCACAATGAACCATCTTCATAACAAAGGCCTTCTGTCAAAGTTTTATGATGCGCAGTTGGCAGGCTCTAAAGATAACTCTTTCTCATTTGTCTGCATGGAAGTGACCTGCAAACAGAAATATCTGTAGAGGACTGGGCCTGTCTTCTAGCCCAAACCCAAACTATTAACCCAGGTTCAGTATAAATGGTTGTTAAGAACATATATTACACCTATAAAACTACACAAATGTAATCCTAACATCACTGATGTTTGTATTAAGTGTAACAGAGAAGCAGGTACTTTGTTTCATTGTATGTGGGACTGTGAGAAACTTCAGACTGTCTGGAAAGAGACTCTCAAATTAATTTCAAGATTAATACAATGTGTTATCCTTGTGGGTGCCAAAATGTGTATATTTCACATCTTCTCTGAGCAGTTCAAGTAACTGGAAGGAAAAGAAAACTTAAATTTTTGCCTGTTGCAGGCCAAACGTGTTATTTCTTTGCAATGGAAGGACATACGTGGACCTACTTCTAATCAATGGATTAAAGAAATGTCCTATAACCTGGCATTGGAAAATTGACCTACCTGGCTAAATGAAAGAGTGAGGACTTTTACAAGATTTGGACGACCTTTTTGCAATTCTTAAAGGACCTATCTGTATAGAAAACTAAGCTGTGACTGTTAGATGTATTTTTGTTGCACTGAGAGCATGATGCTGTTGGGAGGGAGGGTGGAGGGTTATAGGGATTGTTTTCATGTTTAAGTGTATGTTGTCTTGTTGTAACATAAAAAACAATAAATATATTTTGGGGGAAAAAAGACAAAAAAACAAAGGAAAGAAGATATTCGACTATACTGACTCAAGACTCTTGACTCTTGACTCTGACGCTAAAATGTTGTGATGACATGCAAAACAAAATTATCAGAGAAGTCATATCATAAACTAGCTCCACGCACATAGCACCACACAAAAATGTGTGCATCAGTGAATCCTGTCAGCGAGTGTTTGTGCAAAGACTATTACTACACAATGTACAGGCATCACATTTTTGGTATAGACTTGTAGTAATGGTGTTAATGTATCCAGTGTCAGCTGTTAACGGCACCAAATAACAATACAGTAAAAGCACATGTGAAGCAAATGCAATGCAAGCAAATGAATTGTTGTATCAGAACTGTTGCCCAAAAAATGTACCAAACAGCATAAACAAAATGTGTTTGCCAAGACTTTTTTTGGTGATGGTTTTTGTCATTATTACATGAATATCCATCCTCTAAATATTTATAGCGATAAATAACTATGTAAATGAGGTTCATTGAGTGGATTTTTTAGAATCCTTGTAGCAGAATCATTTTCTCCTGTGGCAAAAATACGTTTGACTTCTAAATATGAGATATGTCTTGTTGAGTCCAACCTTTTCCTTTGAGTACCAGGGTGACATACACCTGTCCCTGTATTAATGTATGTATATATATATATTTGAAACGATTATAAATAATGAAAAGTAACAAAGTGGTAAACTCACCATGCTGAATATCTTTCATGTCAAGATGCAGGGAGGACATGAGTATTCCTACTGCCTGAGAACGCTTGTTGTTCAGGAGCTTCACAACCTAAAAAAACATACAAATATGAGGTCAGACTCAAAAGCTCAGACATAGTTTTGTCATCGCAGCAAAACCTGTCACATGTCATGCTGCTGCGTATTTGATTTGCTGCATTTTCACCGATATGATACCAGAGATTATGCTGCAAAAAGTAAAAAGATGTCCAACTAGAATAAGTTGGCAGTGAAAGATAAAATATATATACTATAATTAATGACAGCATGGTGATGGAAGTCTGAAGGCTCACTGCAACACACATTACAGTCCACATTATTAAAGTGTAGGATGGAGAAATACAGCAAAGCTTCTGTGAGATGAAAGGTCAGGGGTCACCAAATGGACAGAAATCATCCTTGAATCATCCATGAATATCCACAGTAATTATATAGTTCGCAGAAGAAAAGTCTTACAATGTCATACATGATTATAGGAACATTTACATACACAGACCTGTTTGGCCTTGGACTTGGTGATAGTGTCAGAGAGCGGCTGCTTCTTCTCCTTCACAGCTGTTTTGGAGAACAACTCCACAAACTCATCAAAGTCCACATCAGGCTCCTCAATATTCTCCCACACCAACGAAGAAGAAACCTCCCTGAGAAACACATACATTGTTTACATCAGACTTGTTCCAGTTTAAATGCAGTCAGAGATGTGGATCCATTTAAAAAGTCTGTTGCTGAACAAAATATTAATATCAGATTTGATCAAATCTCATGTGCAAAAACCAACAATGAATGGATCATACTAAAAAGTATTGTGTGTGTATCAAAGCCTATATCTTATTTTTCTGTGCCATAAACTATTAAAAACACATCAGTGAGCCGCACTGTCGTACTGGGTGACATGTTCCTTCATTACCATGAACACACACACTGTAGTCAATTATGACTGAATTCCACACACACTGTCCTGCTGCCGCAAATACACACTAGAGACCAAATGTGGATTAATACGCCCCTGAAAATAGTCCACAACAGATGCACTGTTTCCTCTGTTTGTTTGATAAAAACTACAGTGAGCAGATGTTTTAGGAAATGACTGAATTTTTGTAAAAATGAAACTATATATTTGTGAGGTATTTTAAGAATTACATTTTCAGGAACCATTAGGTCAGAAAACATTGAGAGACAGACTAAAATATTGTGGCTTTGGGTGTCATTTGATTTGTTGCAAATAATGCCAACTTTATCTTATGTTGTTAATTCTAAAATGTGTTTTTACAAAGATTTTAGCCCCAAACTCAAATCAGACCAGATCCAGTCTTTGAACTGTGACTTCTTGCTGCATCAGATGTTTTCACAGTTTCCTCCACCTTTTAGAATAGATCCTGTCTGGACTCAAAATGTAAGTAAATTTAAAAAAAAACTGGGCTACACCATCTTTACTTTTTGGTGTGCAGCTGGATCCTGGTCCAGTAGAGGGGCTTCATAGGTCTGGGAGGCTCCACCACAGCCTTCCTGGGTGGTTTCTCCTGGGTCAGACCAAGAGCATATAGCCCCAATGGTAGAGGAGGAGGCAGCGAGCCCAGAGCGCCTGGAAGAGCTGGAGGAACACAGATGGCTCCTGGTGGAGGAGGGGGAGGAGGAGGTCCACAGCCTGGAGGTGGCGGTGGAGGAGGTGGGCCTCCTGTTCCTGGTAATGGAGGACAAGGTGGAGTAACGCCACCAGGGAGAGGAGGAGGAGGAGGAGGGGGAGGGGGTGGAGCAATGCCACCAGGAAGAGGGGGAGGAGGAGGGGGAGGTGGGGGTGGAGCAATGCCACCAGGGAGTGGAGGAGGAGGGGGAGGTGGGGGTGGAGCAATGCCACCTGGGAGTGGAGGAGGAGGTGGGGGTGGAGGTGGAGGAACTGCTGAACCAGGAGGTAATGGCGGTGGAGGTGGAGGAGCTGGCATTGAGCCTCCTGGTAATGGTGGTGGAGGAGGTGGAGGAGGAGGAGGTGCCACAGCCTGTCCTGGTAAAGGATGAGCAGATACTACTCCCCCTGGAAGAGGAGGTGGAGGTGGAGGAGGATGCAGCTGACATGAACACTGGAAGCCATCCTGCCTGGGTGGAGGCTGCAGGAAGCCGTTCATTCCACCCGGATCACTACAAGGCACTTTGAACTTAAAGCCGTCATCCATGGGTGAGGTCTGCACAGACTTGGCCTCCAGGCAGCCCAGAACGGGAGCTCCTTCAGTCTGAAGGTGAGCATCACACACATCCCTCAGCAGGCTCTCCTCTCCTCCACACTCCCTGTCCGTGGTGGAGGTGGTGGGTTTCATAGCGTCTCTGTCCAGCAGAGGGGGCTGTCGCTCCAGCTCAGCAATCTTAGTCCTGAGGTCTTCTATTGTTTGTTCCAGCTGTTGGATGACATTGACATGTTTTTCCTTCAGTTTTGTTGAAGGAAGGACACATTCCTCCTGCAAAAGACAAAATCACAAGTTTACTTGAATCAGCAAATGAAGAATCACAGAGGTCAGAAGAGGTCACAGAGGATACGCAGACTATAGAAACATACAAGATGAATATTTCACTAAGATCTTTTCGCTCATAATGTTTTGTGAAAATGTTGAAAATAAAGTTATTATTTTGAGAATGTCACAGTATTACTAGAATTAAATTGTACATTTAAGATTCGCAAATGTGAGAGCACAAATGGAACCAGAATCATGGGAAATTTTTGCCCAAATTTGAGTCTCTCAGGCGTCAACAAGAAGATTCCTAAACATATGTGCTCACAAGAAATGACTGTAAAATATTTCACTGCTGTAAAAGCACATTTAGCTCTTTATTCTGAGTCAGTCAATCTACTTTGGACTTTTGGATGTTGGATGGATTGCCATGAAATTCCGGACAGACATTCATGGGCCTCAGAGGTAGAAACCTGAATGGGTTTGGTGATCCCCTGACTTTTTGTCTGGCAACATCATCAGGTTAGCTGTACTTTGTGTTGTGTTAGTAAATGTTATCATGCCAACACACTAAACACTTTGTGGACATGATAAATGTTGTACCTGCTTAACGTCAACATGTTGATGATCACAGCTTGAACTAATAATAAAAATAGAACTTCTTCATGTGATAACATGGCATCAGTGGAGTTTAGTTTCTCAGATAGTGGGCAGGCCAGATTCAAGTCAAAGTGTTCTCATGTATTTGTGGATGAAGTATTACTGATTGAAACTGAAAGCACTGGGCTCTCAAGCCATTTACAACCAAACCTTGGATTCCACACTACAGTGTATGTGTGTGTGTGTGTTTTTATAATTCAAATCCATCATTACAGTCCACTGAGGCATTTCTTGCTTCACTGCAGCTCAGAGCATATGGAATAGTTTTATTTTAGGCTCATGTTGTAGCACAACAAATTGTGGAAAATTTCAAGGGTTATATCGGCTTTTGCACAACACTGTACAGAATTAACTTGTCATGTGTTCTGTTCTGTTCTGTGTTCTGTTTTCTACTGAGAGTTTACTAAAAATAATTTCAGCCTCAGGCTTTAAGTAAAGTAGAAGAAACTCAAAGTGACTGACCTCTTGACTCTCCTTCTGTTGTTGCTTTAAACCCAAGATGGCTGCTTGGTGTTCTGAACAAACAGCAAACATATCAGCAGGTCAGCACAATACAGTACGACAGAGACACTTTTCAGAAGAGCCCTAAGTCTCCTGCAGGTAACAGTAAGCACAGGAAAGTGTAAAGTATTACATACTGTAGGTTGGTCAAACCTACACAGTATATACCACAGTTAGGTCTGGTATTACATTGTGATTGACTGATGGGCATTCGACTCAGTACCAGTATCTCCCAGCCAGTGGCGCACTAAGCAGCTTTATCTCTAACAAAAGCCACTAAGGCAGCACAGCCGGCCTGTAGTTTTGCTAAGACAGACTGTTCAACAGTGCAAGCTCAAGTTACAGGCCAAAGTATAAACCAGTATTTTACTTCGTGACCAGATTGGCATTTATACATCACCAGTCAGGGGGATACTCCACCCACTATGAATGGGTAGGTTTATTTCAAGTAATGATATCATCAATAAAATCAAAAGGCATATCTTTGCCTGGGGCTGAAAAACAATGTCAATATGTTACCATTTGAAAATTCTCTGACCTTGAGTCAACGCATAAATACAGCCCACATTATACAGAAATTATTACTCACCTTGATTGTCCTCTGAGATGCCAAAGCATGAAGATGAAGAAAACCCCATTCAGAAGAAGATAAGAACAAGGGGGGGAGGAAAGAAGGAATCAGGCATCAGTGAGTTTTAAACATTTAGATACCTTGGCGTTGATATCAATGCTCCCCTCCTCCTTCTAGCCAACGCACTGCCTTTTTTACCTCCCTATGATAACATACATCTCCAGAATTAAAGTAAACACACTATTATGTGCGATATTAAATGAATACATTTATGTTGAGTTCTTTGTGCTGTTAGAGTTTTGAGTTTGAAAATAACTTTTTTTGTATTTCTAAGTATGATGACAGTATGATTTTGTATGATTTGTATGACTTATTCAAGTTTGTCCAGATGTGTTTTCAAGATACATGTTTTCAGCATTTGTCCACACTTAATAATTAGATAAGAATTATATTAAAAAATGATATTAGAGCTTACCTGCCTCCTGTTAAAGGAGTAGTTCAAAACTTTTGGAAATGGAACTTTCTTTCCAAGAGTGAGATGAGATGATCAATACTAATCTCATGCTTATGTGTAGCTCGAGATGTTGCACAAAGTGACGGGTGGATGGAGAAACAGATACAGCACGTAACTTCCCCCCAAACCACAAACTTTGATTTTTACACTTCTTTAAACAAATTAGGTACAACAAGTTGATGAGTGAACTTTAGAGGTGTTGAACTTTGACCACCAGCTGAAGAATAAAAGACAACTTAGGCAGCTACCAAGACAGTGAGTCACCTATAGACATATACTGTAGTAGAGAATATGCTGTAGAAATATGTCTTTGAGTTATTGTCATAAACAGTTTAAATAACTATTATCTGTGCTATGTGTGCAGTCTAGAGACTTTGTACTGTAAACTCTGAACAGGTTTTAACCCATAAGAGTCCATGGTGCCACGGGTGTAACAAACACTTTGAATGCCCTAAACTCTTCCTTATACAGCTTTCTGCTTGACCTTAACTCATGAAGTCCCTCAGCAACAGAAACTAAACATCCTGGTGTGATGGTGGTGTGAAATGACTGGTGGTGTGACCTGTAGCAAAAGTGAAGGAAGTAGTTCATTTCATAAACTTTGTTTTTTGGCACTAAAGGTCATTTTAAACCCATTTAACAGTTCCAATGTTTTAATAATGTGTCATGATTACATTTAACCTGTTCTGAGCATATTTCTTGAACACATTAATATAAAACAATAAATATAACTATAATTGACAAAAATATTATATAAAATATAATATAAACTATATGACATATTATAATTTATAATATAATTAAATATTTTAATAGAAACATCACAAATGTGTTCTATGTGCTCCACTTGGTCTGAAGTATATCCCCCATAATTTTCCAGGTTATGAAATGGGTGTGGGTTCTTATGGATTAACACATGAAAAGTGGATACAACACCAGAAAAAAGGTATCAGTGGATACAGAATGCGAAGAAATTCCAAACCATTATGACTTTTAAAATCATAACAGCAACTTTACTGACAGCAAAGATAAGAGCTACAAATTAGAAAGACCTGCCATATTATCAGCTGGCCAACTCCCCAGCCTGTGATATACACATATAGAACATGTGTAAGAGTTGTTCTTACCTGCCTCTGTGGATTTGAGTCCAGTCCTAATGTCTCCGCCCGGCCTGCCTGGAGGCCAGGGGCCCTTCAGCTGCCCGGGTAGTTTCCCCTCAAGAGGATCAAAGGAGTGAGTCGGCTGATTGACTGCTGCCCATGTGTACAACTGGTCATGCTGGGGAAAGAAAACTCAAATTTAATTTTTTCCCCCCAGTCAACTCTGTAACCACAACAGTAAAAACTGGATCAGGGCAAATACATTTGGTAGAATCAGAATTCATGTTGACATTTTGATGTTTCAAAATCGATAAACGTACATGGTAAAGCATCTTACAGGTATGGAAATCTGGGCATTGATTTTTTTAAAATATACTGGCAAAATAAAAGCATGAATGTGAACTGATATGAAAAGTGACATTTGAAAATACGTAATGAGTATCTCATCACATCCCGCATCATCTCACAGTTGACTGGACGAAGCTGCTTTTGTGCCACTATGCCTCTTTGCTAAAGCATGGACAGGGAGAGGATCCATGTATTTTGTTGTGAGTCTTGCAATGCCACAACCACTAATGGCCAAGACAAAGATCGAAGCTGACCGATGTCCCTGTGGTGGGCAGGCTCTGCTACACCACACTGGCAGTTGTCAGTACAGACCAGTGTGAACAAAACAGTAGACAGAATTCACAACTGAATGATGATTTGACAGTTCATATTCAAACTCTTTGTTGTTGTTATTTAAAATGCCAATAAAGTTTAAACACACATCCCATATCATTGTGAATAAGCCTCCTTTTAGAACATTAAAACAACTCACAACACACATAACCTAAACACAGATTTGGGGAAGAATGTGGGTTAGGGTTTGGCTACATACATCAAACTTGGCCGATGCCGTGGAGGTGATGTGGGCAGTGCTGCCCCCCAGCTGCTCTCTGAAGCAGTCAATGAAAGGCAGCAGGAGACCCATGGCCAGGATCCTGGAGCAGAGCCGCTCTGCCTCTTCTGGCTCCTCCTGCTGCTGCTGCAAGAACAGCTTCTCCAGCAGAGTGCGACCTGGGCAGCCAGTGATGAAAACAAGGCTTACGTGACTTGTACAAGTAAGAAGCTGGAAACCACAAGTACTTCATGAATAGTGAACTTGTTTGCATTTGATAAAGCAATTTGCTGAAATCCCAGAGGCCCAGGATACATTTTTATGTATTTCTTTGTTAAATCCCCACTGGCAGAAGTAAGTTCCACTGTGAGGTCAACATTTTACAATTTGTCTTTGTTGTCTTTTTGTCTTTTCCTATTTGAATTCTTCAAAACAATAGTTTTGGGACATTTCTTTTGAGAAATACATGTATGATGTTCAGGGCTTTGTTAAAGTTGTAAATTCCTTGGATACACCACCAGACTTAAGTTTAACTGTTACAGGCCTTTCAGCAGGGGACTTACACAATGAGATCAGACTGTCAGATGTACAGCACATGAATGACAAAACCCAAACACGACAGCATGGCAATCTTCAAAAGGAGGGAAACATTAAAGAAAAAAGCACTCATAAGGAGCATATAGATCTAACCCTACTGTCACATCTACATCAGCTAACTGAAGCTTCCTGACCCTGAGACAGCTTGAAACCAACCTACTGACAACAATGACTGACTCAGGAATATACACAATATGACCAAGGAACTCATGGTAATGGTTGTTGTTTGGGCCTAAAAAGCTGATTACCATCGTTAGTTTACAGACTGGCTGTGAATTAAAAGAGTTTCCTTTAGCCTTTCTGTCTCTCTCTGTGTCTCTCTGTCTCTCTCTCTCTCTCTCTCTCTCTCTCTCTCTCTCTCTCTCTGTCTCTCTCTCTCTCTCTCTCTCTGTCTCTTTCTTGAGGACCACAGCAAAGATCACAGTCCTGAAGTAGAGGGAGTCTTGGAAAAGTGACGGACAGCAGCTGCTGATGAAAAGCATGCAGAAGAAGATGTCCATCACTGAACGAGACACCACAGAGTTATAGGCAAAAGAGAAGAAGAGATGGGCTCTCTTCACCACCATCTCTCTGCTCTGGAGAAAAGATGTGATGCAGCCGGAGTTGCCTGGACAGAGTTGAATAAAGAGCGTGAGAAAGCAGAGGAGGACATGAAAAAGAGAGATGAGCAGATGATCGCTCTTCATCAGAGCCTTCACACAGAAAGAGAGGACAAGAGAACTGTGTCCATGAATGGCAAGAGCATGAAAGAGAAGGGGCAGAAAGCCATCTTAAAGAGCTCCTCACTGAAAACGATAAACAGATCAGCAAGGCCAATGAAAAAAGATGAACTTGTACTAATACTTCCGTAGACACCTTTGCCTGAATGACACACAGTCTGAGACAGAGCCAACTGACATGTGAGGCTCTCAAGAGACAACTCCAAAAGCAGCTGGCAGAAAGAGAATAGAGCTTCAGGAAGGAGCTTGTTCGGAGAGAAGAGAGCTTCAGGAGAGAGCTGGTCGAAAAAGAGGAGAGTTTCAGGAAGGAGCTCTTAGAGAACTCCTTCTTGAATCTTTCCACCTGCTCTGACAGAGAAAAAAAACACGAGACAGCAGCTCTCTGAGAAAGGAGCACTCAGACGGAGTGATAAAATCCAGAGAGCAGCTGTCTAATCTCTGTCACAGCTGGGAGAGGAGAGCACAGAAGAAGAGGCAGAGAGGAAAGAGGAGATGAAACGTCTCACAGAGGAAAACATCATGCTTCAAGGCCTCAGCTCATGCTCTGCATTCTAACAACTTATTCAGAAGACCTGACACCTTTGGAAGTGAAATAAAAATATGCTGTCTTTCTCTTTTCAGAAGCTCACAATGGAAAAGAAGCAGAAGAAAAGATTCTGGAGCTGGTATCTTCAAACATAAAAACAAGCTCTAAAAAGCCTCTGTACACTATCTGTTCAATGTCAAACAGCATCCAGACAAAGTTAGAGACAGACTTAGAGACAGTGGAGCATTTAGCAGCTAATGGGTTGGTGAAGACCTCATATACGTATATGACATTTTAAAAAATGCCTCTACATTGGTGAGAAATAGAGAATAAACTGCACTTTCATCAGGTGGACACAAACATCTCCAAATGAATAATCATGCTATTCCCTGTCTGATAGAAATAAGCAACTCTTTGCCCACAAGTTCACCATAACAAAATCAAAATGTGATAATTCAATTCAATTTTATTTGTATAGCGCCAAAACTCAACAATAGTCATCTCAAGGCACTTTTCATGTACATTAGACTCTTTATAATATTACTAATGGAGACCCAACAGTTCCCATCATGAGCAAGCACTTGGCGACAGCGGCGAGGAAAAACTTCCTTTTAACAGGCAGAAACCTCAGAACAGAACCAGGCTCAAAGATGCCGTCAGCCATCTGCCGCGACCGGTTGGGTTGTTGGGATAAATTGTTTAATGATGTGCTCACAATTTGTTTCCACTGCCCCAAGTAGCCAAAAAAAATCAGTTGTTGTAGGTTTAAGGTTGTGATGCTCATTGGAAATTCTTTATGTGTTGTCACTTTTTGTCACTTCAGTAAACAATGGTGAATCAAGTTGAACCAATACTCTTATATTACTTTGAGATAGTGGGTGGAGGGTTTTTAAAAAAAGTGTTCAACCCCTCTCCCCATACTAATAATTTCCACACAGTCCCCACTGTCTTCACTTTGGGCTTGGAATTGAAGTAAGTTCACTTTGCTGGTACAAACTGTCAGAAAATCCGGCTGGGCTAATCCTTAATCCCCTCATTCTGGAAACCCAGCTTCTCATACAGCTTCTCATATACATGACATTTCAGTGAGTACTCCAGTGATTTAACAATCCGTTGCACTCCTATAACACTGTCAAAAAAGGATCAAAATCGAAACAGCACAACCAGTGATATTGTATGTATGATGCAGAGATGAGTAGCAGCTTAGTGACATCATTTGAGGACATTTATCATCCATCTCCCTCTGGAGACAATTTTAATGTCAATTTTATACAACTTGTTAGAGACATGTAGTAGTACTCCCCAACACCTGGAAAGACAAAATCTGTGCAGTTCCCCTTAAGAAATCAGCTTACTGCTGACAGGTGACTGAAACTAAATGAATTAGGAATGTGTGTAGGAATTTCACTGACCTGCAGGTATACAAATCTGTTACTGTAAGCACAAGTTTCAACTACAGGACATTATCTAACTGCAAAACCATTGAGGTGGAACAGCTGAGTATCTCTACTTTGTATACATCAGACCAGAAGCTACTGGTTCTTTGGATGACCATTGTCATTCTTTGTGCTCACCTTGGGATTCACAATGTAGGAGACATCAACATTTAAAGGTGTACAATCTATTTTTTTGTCTTAAGGGCCATTAATGCACGCTTGTTAATTTAGTCTCTCAATTTTGATAATTGATAATAATCATCTACTGAACTGAAACAGAGGCTGCTCTGTACCAACCTGTGAAGACATCCTGAAAGCCGCAGGTAGAAACCTGCCCACAGGAGGATCTTCTGGTAGCACAGATGGGCTGGCTGCCTCCTCCTCTGTAGCCCATGAGATATTCTCCTGAACCTCCAGAGTCTCCTCCGTCCTCCTCCCTGCTCCTCATTCTCCTCTCGAGCTCCTCCGTCCAGTCAGCCGAGCGACTCAGAGGCCCAGCCAGGCTTCGAGAGCGCTGCCTACGGGCTCTCTGACCCTCAGCCATCGTCCTGTCAACATTTACATTTCAAGTTAGTTTTACTTTGACTTATTCATACAATTAAACAACATAGGACACATTACAATGATAAAATAAAGATTAGACTAAACCAGTGTTCTTGCATTTTGTAGCCCACTCAATATTAATCTTTTAATGAACTACTACTTTTCAAAGGTTTTCAAATTTTCGTTTTTGTATTTTTCAGGCTGCAAATAGTTTCATTAATTTGCACATTTATCAAAAACCTAAAACTGGCTTCAGTAAGGTAAGCCATCTAAGCATCATGTATGTTATTTTACTGCTGATAAAGGTTAATGAATATCACTTAATTATGCAGCTGAAAAGGACTTGGATTTGAAAAGTCTGCACTGCAGTTCACACAATGTCACTTCGACAACAACAAAAGCAGGCATCGTGCTAACTATGAAGGAATGTACAACACAAAGATGTTTTGTGTGTGCAAATTTACTTTAATACTATATGGAGAGTACTGAAAACAAATGATTGTCTGGCAGTGGAAAAGGTAGGAAAGTAGAAGACATGCTTTGGAGGAATGCCTGCAGTATAGATAGGCATACTATAAAGTCCTTTTCAGACATGGAATATTTAACATTACTGGCTTCATGGATATGTTCATGTGATGCCTTTTTGTAATTCCGACAGGCAATTTTTACATTAATGCTCCTTCATTCAGACAGGACTGCAAATTTGTACACTCAGGGAATATTCTCTCTCAGGCTGCGGCACTGATGGATTTTAAAACTTATTTCGCAGTTAAAGCATTAATTCCAGAATGCTGACTTTTTACCTCTTTGCTTTAGCCTCAGTCTTTTTTGTATCATTGCTCAAAGATGAGTTAACATAATATCATGTAGAGTATGTAGTCATCAAAAACATATTTAAGACCCCTTGACAGGGTTCTGATTTTCATAAGAGCCAGACAGAGATGGAATTTTTAGCAAAGTTAAAGAGTTAACATTAGTTAGACCTGATTAAATCTGCCAGCAACAGTAATAATTTCAGTGAGCAAAACAGACTCACCAAAAATGTATGACTTTGATTTTGTCTATTTTGACACTGTTACTGTTATCTGCATAGGTGCAGTAACTGGTATAGCGGGATTTAGAGAATGATCATTTCTGGTTCATTCCATTTTGGTTTTATTTTCATAGCTTTGGGTATTATTTCTATTACTTATTATAGCATTATGCTTACTAAGGTAATTGCTGAGATCTGGGAACACTGCTAAGGCATATTATCTAAACCACTTTATTTGGCGGTAAACACATCTGAAATGTTGATAACAATCCCTCAGTCCACTGGACAACCTTAGAGTAAGTATGGAAGTTATAATTTTATCATTTTACCACTTTGTCATCCAATTTTGTCTAACCTTGGGGTTTGTTTACACCTTTCTGATCATCACAGTCCTCAAGCTCCTTGCTCTGACTGACTTCCTTTTAGCAACACCACATTCCCAATTAACTTGATGCCCAAAATGATTAACATAAGACTCAATTATAGTAAACTGGAATCATCCTTTAATCATCTAATAAACTGAATCCTCTATCTGCAACCCTTATTACATCACCTGATTATAGTTCAAACCAAATCCAGCTTTAGGCTAAAAAGAACACAGTGCCATACAATCGTGTATCAAACAAAACAGAAGTTTTAACATCATAATTAACATGCTGCAACTCCACAGATACCTGTGGAGGTGATGGTGGGCTCTGCGTGGGGACAGGGGGCTGTGGGAAGGGGACAGAGCTGGGGAGTGTCCTGGGGAGCTGAGCTGTCTGGTGGTGGTTTTGATGTAGGAGGGGAAGATGGGAGGGTAGGGTTTCACCACGGGGCTAGAGGAGTTGGATGAGTGGGTGGACCTGAGGAGTCGTTTGGCCAACGTGGGGCTCTCCTGGGGAGGCAGTGGGGAGAAGCACACGCTGCTCCTCCTGCACTGCTGATTGGAGGGGGAGGCGCTGATGCTGGCTGCAGCAGAGTGGTTGGATTCAGATCCTGCGCTCAGGCAGTCCTCCAGGGACTCAGCACTGGTACCCGAGCCCAAATGACCGTCGCCTTCTTCGAACACGGTCCCTGAGCTCAGCCCTTCAGTGGGTTCAGGACTTTTGTTGTTGCTGTCTGCGGGTGGAGGACTGAGATCCACTTCCACCTGGGGTTCTCTCTCCTCCTCCTGCCAGCGTTCACCTCCTGCCTCCTCCCCCTCCCCCTCTGAGGTTTTCTCATGACCATCGAGCTCCGGGAAGCTGTTAGCACTGGTTGTCATGGGGATCGAGCTGACTGCTGCCCCCCCGGCAGTAGCCATGGTGATGGCTGTGTGAGGGGGCTGCTGCAGCCAAGCATGCTGGTCCTTTTTAAGTGTGGCTACACAAAGAGAGGCTTCTCTCTCCGTCTCCCTCTGCCCCTTCCCATTTAGCTCCGGATGCTCCACCTCCTCCTCCTCCTCCTTCTCCTCCCTCCTCTCATGCACCTCTGTGTGGAGGGGGATGTGTAGTGTTGGTGGCTGGTCCATGTGCTCAGCAGAGCCAGAGAGAGTTCCCGTCTCTAAGAATGACAGGGCATCAGACCCCAGTTCTAATTCTGGGGTCAAGTCAAGCACCTCAGGGGGAGTTAATTTAACTACCCCATTACTCTGCTTCCTCCTCCCCTCTCCTCCTCCCCAGCTCAAATCCTTTTCTCCGCCTTTCTGTGCTTCCACAATTGAGTTAACTTCCCCATGCTGCTGTTGGTGCTGGAGTCTTATCGCCAGCTGGATGTCTGCTAGCAAATCCTCGTGGTCAGCTGCTGAGTGGAAGCTGTAGATATCTGTGTCCGACCCCGAGCTCCCTCCCTTCTGCCCTCCATCCTCCACGGGAGATGTTGCTGCTGTCGAGGCTTTCCGCTGCATCTCCTGTTTCTGCTCTCCGCCATTTCCATCCTTTTTCCCTTGCTCCTGTTTCTTTTTCTTCTCAGGAAAAGCAGCCTCGGTGTCTGACTGTCCAAGCTCGTCCGCAGACATTTCAGGTGTTTTTGCGCCGTCCAGTTCATCATGTTGAGATGCTAAAACGTCCTCCTTTGAGCCTGTTACTGACGAACACACGTCTCCTTTCCCTTTCAGATTGCCCTTTCTTTTCCGGATAGAGAAAACAGAGGACTTGGACTCAGATTTGTTTTTCTTCTTTCCTGGTCCTGTGCCATGCATCCCCCCTCCTCCTCCTCCGCTGCTGCCTGCTCCTTTACCTCCATGCTTACCGAGTTTCTTTCCTCCCTTTTTTGTCACATCCCCTCCTCCCTCTCTCCATCCTTCATCCAGTGAAGGGTAGCTTCCATTACCCGATGCTGCTGCAGCTTTCTTTTGCTTAGCCTCCTGGTTACCCATGTTGATGGAGACTGTCCGATGGCTTCCTGCCTCTCCTCTCAGGTCATGTCTGGGAGAGCTCCTCCTGCCTGGGGAAGCTTTTAGATTCCTGTGCCTGGGGAAGGTAGAACCGTTTTAGCTTAATCTGTGGATGCAGGTCTGGTGGAGGAGGAGGAGCTGCTACTGATGGTGTCTTTTTTTCTGCTCTGTTGTGCAATGATCTTCCTCGTTGTTTTCCGGTGACGAAGGCTGGCGTGGCAGTGATGTTGACGCTGATGCAAGCAAGGGATACAGCTCCCTTTTCCCCCTCCCCTTTCTGTCTCTGTCTTAGCCCCCCACTCCCCACCCCCCTCCCTTCTCCATCTGCTGAAAGGAGTGACGCAGGCACTGCATGCTCACTGGAGATCTGACAGGGAGGCAGACTGGGAGAGATGGAGAGCAACTGGGATGGAGACACAAAACCACGCCTGCTGGACTCCTGTACAGAGTCCCGCCTACATTACCCATAGTGCTAAGTGTGGGCTTGGCTCCAATAAAGGGACCTCTTATGCAGCTCTCCATCACTGCAGGATACTGGTTCTCGAACGTCCAAAACGGTTTAACTGTTCACACACACATAATACACATTATAAAAAAAATATAGGTGAGACCATTGTTTAATTATAAAAAGGGCCATTCAAATGCTTTTTTTCATAATTTTCTGAGTACTTTATGGATTTCTTATCCATGTTGGCTCTTTTTCATGTTATGGTAGATCAGTTTAATCTGGTTTTCAGCCTTTCAATTTTAACTTCTCCCATATCAAAAATGTATTATATGCCAAGGTTCCTTTTTTTCTTTTCTAATGCTTGTTAACAATTGCGTCCTACGAGGATATTTTTAGCTGAGACACAAGTGAACAGAAGGGTGACAGTCGTGTGAACAGCATTAAATAACTATACTAGAACTTTTCATACCCCATGCCCAATTAAAGTGATTAAACCCAAACATAATTCTGGCACAAATATACAATTTAAAGTCTTCTCATCATGAAAATACTGTATGAATATCAAAGTAAAAATGGATGTTAAGTCTAAACATCCATGACATTCAGACTGTTACTGTGTAACACTCAAGATTACTCAAGAGTTCAAGATCTCCCAACATAAGGCTGCAATTCATAATGATAACTGCTCGGCAAATCATAGCTCAGCATGCTGCATCTAGTGCGTAACATGAAAGTGTAAAGAGAGACCTGGAGGGCAATAGACTTTAAGTGATTAACTCAGACATGTTAAAACAGGATGATAGAATCAGACTAATCATTGGTATTGCAAACTAGATCTATATGTCTGAAGATAATACAATTCTTTGCTTCAATACCATAGAAACCTCCAGCTGGGTGAAATATTTTTTCTACAAATCAGGTTTTGCACTATTGTGTAGAAAAAGTCAATATTATTTTGAGTTATTGTTGTTAAGTACCTATTTCAATCATTTTAAATACAAACAAAAACTTGTATTCCTTATGGATTTATGATGATGCACTGTGGTATATATGGCAATATCTTTCATGAATGTCATGTGTATAGCAGAATCTAGCCATTAAATGAAGTCAGCGGTAGTTCAATCTTAAAGCCACCCGATGGTGCTATTGCACCACTGTTACAGTAACTTACTGAGTTGCAATTGTGTAACTCAATACATCAGAATCTTTGTAATGTTAAAATATTTTCAGCAATCGTGGGTAAATATGTTAAAGCATATATATTTAATTGTATTGCTCTTCACCTCATACGTATATACAGTGCATGTGAACATCAAAGCAAAAACTGAACATTTTCTCGAGTTCATTGCTTAAAGGTGCCCTGTGAAGTTTTCTTGTTAACAAAACAAAAGATGTATTCGCATTCAGTGTTACTCACCAAAACACACACATACAAACATGTCTAGAGGAATTAGCAATAGCTGCTGTCTTTGTTGGCCCATTGCAGCATGTCTTGGTACCTGCCAGTAGGACAGTATGACACCATCAGTAGAACTGTGTGTCGTCATTTGTAGGGTTACTTATTTACTGCAATCACTCACCCTGAAAACAGCTGACACAGAATAAATCCTGTTTATAATTACTTTTTAATGTTTAGTCATAGTCAATTCAAAGTTGACCATCATATGTACAATCCACAATACTATGCCCCTTTTGTAAACCACATTGTAAGTCCAACAGTGTTTTGAGCATGCAATAAATTCACACAGGAAGATAACAAAATGTATTCATAAAAAGACCATGCAGACTTCAACACAGCATTTCTGGACGTGCTGTTTATGGACAACACAACACAGAATGAAAATTAACAAAAAACTAGCAATTGCTGGACAATATATTAATTGCTATTTCTGAATATTTCAAAATGAAATTGGCAACAGTGTTCCAAGCTTTCCGAGCGGACTGACGTCTGCACGCATCATTTCATGTTAAGTGCATTATGTCTTGTATTCTAACTGGCAGAACTGAGCACTGTCAAGTTATTTTGTGCCCAGGTAAGTCCAGGTAAGTGCTGTGTTTTTCAGTTGACAGTACATTGCTGTATTCAAATATTACATCACTGAATAATGATCATTTAATATTGATCACCTGTCTTAACCAAAATATCAAAAGCAATCTATTGTGTTCACATCTATTACTGAATATGGTTATTCTATTTCAAGTGTCAACAACACATTGGAGGCCACAACAGGGTACAGCAAACAGATTCTATAAAATCTCTAAACTATCGTGGACATACTTAGAGTATATTTAAAGTGTTACAGTGTATTTAGAGTATTTTTATGTGATAGACACTTGCAGTCTAAAACCAAAACCAATGAACCCCATTTATATCAGTGAGGGTTGAGATATTAGAAACACCTCTTAGAACACAACACAATTCAACAGAGACACAAACCACAGCCTCCAAAATGACCAAAAAGATGGATGGACACCTCTCTAAGACAGCTTCAGCAAAATAAGATGGCTGTACCAAAAAAGTTGGCAACAGGCTGTACGCCATAGCTGACATCCAGATTACCATTTATAACGAAGCAACGTGTCACTAGATAGTAAACTGGCTATCAAATCTTTCATGAGCATTATTTTTTCTATTTGTATGAAAAACAAAGGTGATAGATAGTAGATAAGTAATGCTTTTTTCACTGGGATTCTTGGCCCACAATGAACTGTGTTTTTAGACATCATTCATTTATTCATTTATTTTCACTGAATGCAGAAGTATAAATGCCCTACTAAAAATATTAAAAAAAAAAAGGCACAATGAAAACTGTAACCACAATATAAGAAAAGGCTTTTACATCCTCCATCACAAGTTCACGTCCTTTACTGCACCAAACTAATATTGTATTATTCTATTATTAGAAGAGAAAGTAATGAAATATACGTCTGCTTATATCTGTATCTGAAAAGTCTAAATGTAAAGCTCTGGTAGTTGCTTCTCAAGGCTGCATTTATTCATAACAGCCCACAATTCAAAATTTTAGAATAAAAATAATAAAATTTAAAAACAATTTGCTGTAGGTTGCTCAGTATTTGGGGTATAAATATGAGGGTAGTGCCAGACCACCTCAGACCACAGACTCATTAAAACCAAAGAGAGCATATTAGAGCATATTGTATTGGTGGAATTTTATGCTAAATTTTGAAATCAGATTGCAAGATATTTTTCTGTAGTTGACAAACTGACATGATGGTGGCACCTGCAGTGAGCTCATGGATAAATTTTTGATAACTGTTTGCACAAGTGTACATTGTGGCCTGAAAGTAAGGTTCATGGACCCACCAAAAACACCCCCTGGGGGACCGTGAATATCCATAGCAAACATCATGAAAATCCAGGGATTAGTTTCTGAGCTAAAGTGTCACTGGCCAAACTGGCTGTCAGTGTAAAAAAAAATGAGCTGAAGGGGTCACCAACTTATTAGCAATTAGCATGAACAGTCGTTCCATAAATGGCCAGACTAACAGGCCAGCCTGCAATCCCTCTGCTAGCTTGGCAAAACGTCCTGTAAGGCTAGAATTAGTTTTGGTTAGCAAATTCTGTTCAGGAGCTTTTCCCTGTAATTTCAGATTTGTATGCTGTATTCCAACTCTGAATACAGATCAGGAAATGTATCTTGCAACACAGATTCATCCAATAATTTGCCATTCTACATTGGGTCCTTTTTCTTGAAAGCCACAGCCTTCCTCTGCTGGAAATTAGGCTTGTTCTTCTTTTGATTCCACTGGCACATCAAAATATCCCTGAAAGTTGTCCGGAAGGTCTTGTTACACAGGGCATAGCACATGGGGTTGACTGTGCTGTTGACATAACACAACCAGTAGCCCAGTGCCCACAGAGTTTCTGGAATACAGTCCTGACAGAAGGTGTTGACCAACACCATGATGTTGTAAGGTAACCACGTCGTAATAAAGGCAAACAGGATGGCACTGAGTGTCCGTGCTGCTTTCTTCTCATTGGCCTTTTTTTCATTCTTGCGCTTGTTGATTTCTGTCTTGGCCTTAGAGGCAAAGCGTTTGGCCATCGCTGCATCTTTCATGGTGATGGCTGCGGGTGATTGGTCAGCAGGTGAGGGGTTTGATGATGATGCTTGTTTATCCTTGTTTTTCTTCGCCTTTCTAGATTTCTTTCCATCTAGACAGACAGATAGATAGATAGATAGATAGATAGATAGATGTTATGTATGTTTGTATTATTTATATATATCATGCAAACAAGACAACTTAGTAGGGTTACTATATGTCCAACCTGTTGGAGGCCGTGATGGGCCTGCACCGTCAGCTTCCTCCTCTGAGCCTGACTGGTTCCCAGAGGCACCAACTTCATTGTTGTTAAAACTGTCACAGCTGCTCTGTTCTGCCTCGCCCACCGTAGTTGCTGTTGTGTTGACGGACCTCTTGGATGCATGGCGGCCTGGCAACAGTGATGAGAACCGGAAACAGAATGCACCACACCTGCTTCTGCTTCTTATTCCACCTGGTACGCTGGCATTGTCTTTGTTGTTCTTCTCTGAAGCCGCCTGATTTAGTTCATAGCTGCTGCAGCTTTGAGAGCTCATTTGGCGTAACATGGCTGACGAATCCTTCTGGCTGTTAGGCGCACCTTCTCCACCAGCTCTCACACTAGCACTCCCTTGATTTGAAGCCTGGCTTGGGCGGTTGCCTGACCCAGATCCCTTGAGACCTTGAACATCTTTAGCACGCTTCTCTGTCTCCTGATAGATCTTCCAAAACAGGAATGCCATAATAGTTACTGGCAAGTAGAACGCAGCAATAGCAGTGCAGAATGTAATGATGGGCTCGGACAGGAACTGGATGTAGCACTCATTCGGCTGAACTGTCCGCTCACCCACAATATACTGCCAGAACAAGATGGCAGGGGCCCAGAGAATGAAAGAGATGGACCAGGCTAATCCAATCATGGTCATGGCCCGCTTGGTTGTACGCTTGGCCCGGTAGGTCAAAGGTCTGGTCACAGAGAAATACCTAAGAGGCACAGAAATAAAGTAGGCAACACAAACAGGGTAAATGTAGTGCATTACTGTCAATATTGTCTTTCTAAATAGTACCACTAACCATCTTTATACCACATGGAAATATATGCTTTTTGTGATTTGCATACTCTGAGCCATTCAATGTTTAAACACAGCACATTCATCAGAAAATTGACCTCCACTAAATAACTGGAATAACTTGTTCTTACATTGTACAAACTAGTCCTCTAGTATATCTCAGTATCTGCCCTATTTTACTGTATCATATGGAATTTTTAATTAGGGTATTAAAAACAATATATAACGGTGGTTTTGCAACATGTGTCAACAAAAAATACAATAAATGATGTTCTGCTACCTGTCAAAGCTGATGACAAGCAGGTTCATGACTGAGGCATTGCTGGCCACGTAGTCTATCGCAAGCCACAAGTCACAGACCACTGGCCCCAGAGCCCACTGGTCCATGATGATGTAGGTGGTATACAGGTTCATCGACAGCGTGCCAATGGTCAGGTCAGCAAATGCTAGGCTGAGCAGGTAGTAGTTGTTCACTGTCTTCAGCGCCTTATTGATCTTGAATGACACCAACACTAGTATGTTGCCAACAACAGTCATAAGTGAAAGTGATCCAGTGAGGAAGACAATTATGATGACCTGAAGATAAAGAGGTAAAAAGAGAGAGAAGCAAAAAGGGTGGATAAGTACATTACAGTGTGGAAGACAGTGTCACTGATTTTGTTAGAATGATTCAAAATATCTTCTGTGAATTTCCAGCTATGGACATTTCTGATATAGTGACAATGAAGTATTACAACTTCAGGAGACATGAATTAAACCGTGTCAGAGCACAAAAACTGCTGCTTTACTCTTCTAAGTAATATTGTCTGTGCCATGGACAATTAGTAACATTCTGCTGCACTATTATTTGTAAAACTATCCTTTTAAGGTTTCAATGAACATGACATTGAGTGATTTTATGACTACCTGTTGGAAGAGCTCCAGTCGTTCTGGGTCATCCTCCATTCACTATTTACTATTTAAATAAATAATAACGAGTAAGTAATAAACAGTTATTATCTGCAAAAGTTATCGGCCACAAAATAAAACTAAATTTTTTTATGCAGATCTATTGTCAGCTTTTATGATTGTCTGTCTCTTATTAAGCAGAAGCTTGTTTTAATGAAAATGGATGGATACACACCTAAAATTTAACCAGAATTACTGATATGACAGAGAAAGAATCAAACCATTAATTGATTTAGACTCATAGTTTCATAGCTTTCCATACATGCAAAGTTTATCTTGGAAGACCAACTATTTGCAGCCAGTTCAAATGAGCTATGAATTCCCTGGAGCTTTGGAGAAGCCATGTGAAGAGCGCAGCTGATTGTTTGTCTGGCCGTTAGAATTCTTCGCTATTAAAGCCATGGAATTTACACAGCGAGGCCATAAAACTACCCTGCAGGCTCTGTTCTGGAGTGCCTTCAATCTGCAGTGTACGCATGTCTCATGTCTGCTTATTTAGCCACCATCATCTTAGAGCTGCTGCTGATGGCTTTCTGGTCATTCCCAGAGTCTGACTGGTGACTCAGGACAATCAGGCTTGATTTCTATTTCACTTTATTTGGTTTTATTTTATTATTATTTTTTATTGTGCTTTATTTCTTTGTGAAGGACTTTGTATGGTTGTGAAGAAAAGTACCTTAATATTGTTCGTTATTATTATAAGGTTGCAAAGACGTATCAGTTACAGTTAGAAGTATCAGTTACTAACATTTACACATGTCCATTAAGTAACGTTTGTTGATTCAAAATTACAGTGTCACCAAAGCACTAAAATTTAAAAAATTAGAACTGGTAGGATTTGGAAATAGAAAAAACAGCTGATTGTTACCTGCCAGATTGTATGTCCTCCTAATGGGTCAAAGTCCTCCACCGGCAGCATTAATGTCCTGTTAACTGGTGAGTCAGTGAAGTTTCCTCCTTGCCTTGAGACATTATGCTGCTCCAACCCACCAACACTGCCAGACAATATGGCCAACTCCTGGTAAGTGCCACCTGAAGATATGGAGAAAGAAGTATTTAAAAAGAAAAAATAAAGTCTCAATGAAAGGCACCACCTCACAGATCTGGTCTCTTATCGACTTTGCAGAAGGCAACATGAAATTTGAAATTTGGAAAATTTACAATTACTGTCTTGGAAAACCACAGAGAATTCCATACACGTCTACACATTTTTTTGTCAGCAGATTTAAAGAGCTCTACATCTGTATTATCTCAGCAAACTGACTAAAATCATTATGAGCTTTTCAAGTCCATTTTAGTCTTCCATTTTATTCTTTTTCTATTCATTTCATTTATTACCTTCTTACTACTTATTTGTTTTACACAAAACTTCATAATATTGGCAATACTTGTAATACTTGTTATACAGATATTAAATGTTGTGGACAGTACCGAAGATGGCAGGTTCGGCTATGATGGTGGCATCAGGCTGGTCTCTCATACCAGGAGAGCTGTTTCCAAGGAAGTGGATGGAATCAGAGCTGGAAGTCAGATTCATGATGACCAACGGACATCTGGAAGAAGAGAGGAGAAAACAGATTGTCAGATGTGAAAATGAAGAATTGAGGTGTTCTGATCTGGGGCAAAAAGTAGAGTTATTTAAGTCAAAGATGAGGATATTTCAATCTGAGGAGACAGCAGTTTTGAGGTGAGAACATAAAACCATCACTAGGCAGATTGTGATGAACTGGACCAAAAGGCACGGTAACCACAGGTTATATTGAATGCTAATTACTGGCCAGTATGGGAATTGATATCATGAGTTGTTGTTACCAGCAAGCTATAACTATTTGGTTTCATCATCTGCTTGTCTAGGCATTTCTTAAAAACATATGAGACACGATGGATTTGTTGTTTTGATTGTTGTTCATCAAATAAACCTATTTAATGTTCACGAGGCTGTCTCACGCCATATCATCACACAACCTCATAAAGAAATGTGGTTTCCCCCCCAAAAAATAGATCTAAGAAACAGTAGTTTTAATAAAGTACCATTTACCATTTAAAGGAATTGCAACTCAAATGGTGGCACACGTCCTTAGTTACTGCACCTACCACCAACTCCTGCGACAGAACCCCCACTTATACATCAGTTTGCATCTGCATTCTTGGTATCAGAGGAACAACAATTGAGAGTGACCATCACGATCACCATCGCCACCATAAAGTGAAATTTAAATGATGTTTTGAGTCTTCTCTGCCTCCTGCCCCTGCTGCTGTCCACTCATCCTCAACCCCATCACCTCAAACTTCATCATCAACCCACCATCTGACCAAGCCTGCCATAGGAGATTTGATCACAAGCAAAGTGCAAAGAAAATCTACTAAGCACTTTTGTTCTCCAGGTCCTAATAAGATATTCCTAAGATTAGATAAGATATTCCTTTATTAGTCCCACAAAGGGGAAATTTGCAATGTGCCTGGTATTATGAAAGAATGCACCATCCTCCTTGTCGACTATGTCCACACAACTTTATAATGCATGTTGGTTGCAAATATGTCTCTGAACAGTGGTCAGGATTGTTTCTCTTAAAGACTGTGGCAGAATTTTTTTTTTTAATCTTTGCCCGCACTACTCCTTTGGTTGCTTCAGCAGGACCCTTGCCCCTCACACCTGGCCACCAGTCTACCTGCGCAATGTATGTTGCATCAGAATAACCTCAATTCCAAAATACTGTATATTACAAACAACATTAAACCTGTACAGCATAAGACAATCACCAACAAACACAAAGCACTAAAGAGACACGATCCAAATGTTGCAGAACATGTAGTTGTGCATGGACCCAAGAATTTCCCTTTCCACAAAACTATCACACTGACAATGAACAGAGTTGACAAACACCTACTATCAAGAAAGACTGAGCTTTTAGTACAACAATAGAATACACACACACATACACCCTGAATCCAGCTGACCATCTCCCTTCTCTGTGAGTAAGTAAAGACTATAAACTTTTGAGCATACCAGCCATGACTTGAAAACCAGGACTTTATCCTTTCTAGCCATATTGGAATTACGATAAATGAATCGTGGTACCTTTGCAACCATGTTAATAACAGCTAGCTAGAGTCTCACTGAAAATAAAAACAAATCTCATCTTTCTAGCACAATCAAATTACCACTGCATAGTGTCTTTCTGCCATTTAACAATACTGCCACCTGGTGTTCATGTATTGTTAGTCCTCCTCCATTTGAACTAGGAATAACATTTATTCACTTAGTGTCATTTAGTATTTTTTTAGTATCACTAGTAAGATTGTGCAATTTCCATTCATTTAACAATAGGGTTAGGAAATATTCACTCCTTCCTGGTTAGGTACTAATTTGTATTATTTTGAAAGTCTGAGTTATTTATTACACAGTTTACTGTCTTCTCACTTTTTTATGATTAATATTGCTTGTTTGTTCCATCCTGACTATTATCTTCAGGCTATTAGTTAGTTCATTTATGCCGTGTTAGTAGATGTTAGATCAATTAATATTTTGATGTAGACCACTGTCACTGTCACAAGTCACTGTTCTGGGTATTCCTTTGGAGTAGAATCAATTTAATTGAAAGAAGTTACATCTTTTGAGATCAGACTGATAATTTGATAATTACTAAATCTGCTTAAGCAATTAATTTGATTTTTAATTTTCCTCCTCAGTGGTGGAATGAGTGTAAGTTTGAAATAAACTTGAAATAAATAGCAAGTCCTGCTACACCAATGTAAGGTTAATGAATCAAGAGCACAAGAAAGCTGCACTCCAAATACAATACGATATCTACAAAAGCATGCTCCTCTACTGCAATTCAGTTTACAAAGCCAGAAAATCCATTTTGTCCAACACCTACAAAGAAACCAGTCCCAAAGTCAGAGGAAAGCACCATCAACAGAGATACCTCAGTAGAAATTGTGCAGCACCTGACAGTTTCCCCACTAACTTTTACAAAATGTTTTAACTCCATAGAAACAAATGTTCTTAACATAGTGAGTGTATTTCATATTTATTCAATTCATCATCGAAAACTGCTGTTGTTATTGGTGTTACTTAAAAAAGACAACCTCTACCCTCAGCAGTGTCCGATCCATCTCAAACCCACCCTTTTTAGGCAAAATTATAGAGAAGGCAGTTTTAATCATCAAACACACTTAAATGCCTATTTTGTAAAAAATCAGTCTTTCATGCCAATCACAGCACAGAGACAACTCTTATACAATTATTAAATGGACAACTGGGTTCTTTGTTCTGGAATTTCAGAATGTCTGAAATAAATTCATGCTCATCAAGAAATCACTGATTCTGAGCACTAACAGTGAGGACTATAACTTGACATCGTAAATCATAAACAGGAGGATTTTTTTTACTGGAGTACTATTGTAGGTACTGTGTGCTCATGCAGTGGAACTGCTGAAACAGATACAGTAGGGAATAAGCTCGACATACCTCTGCTTTAACTGTTCTTCTCTTTCTGATATATCAGGAAAAATTACAGCAAACATCACTCATTCAGGATACAACATAATCTAGTATAAATAAAAAAGTAAAAGTACTTGCTGAATGTATTCCCTAATGCAGTGGTCCACAACATCGACAAGTATGCCTACTGTGCTATTATAGCACGGGCTGTGCCATTTTATTTAAGAATGCCGCAGATGTTGCTATTGGTAACACTAACTCTACAACCCCCTATCATTTATTTGAAAGATTATTCTTATTGTGTTTAACACTTCTCACCAGGACGTATGATTCTGTGAATCAGAATGTTTTTTTTCAGGAGTGACCTGCACATGTCATTAAAAAAAAAAAACAATACAGAAGAATGATTATACCTTTGAAAGTTTTTATTTAACTTTATTTAACAACTCTCAGTACATTTCACTGCATACACTCCAACTCCAATTTGTGATCAACTCCTCCAACTCTAGAGTTCCAAAATACTTTATATTCAAATCCCTAATGGGTCAACAGTGAACAATTTCCTCACACTATTTTCAAAACTCGGACCTGATTGTTGACCCATTTGGATTATCATCTCTTCTCCTAGCATTTCCATAATTTGACAATCACATGTTTATATCACTGCTAGAATTTCTTATTCATTTCAGAAGAAGCTGGTTTTTGATGTCCAGTCTGGCTCCTTTGGGGAGAAAATCTGCCCTGCTGTACTGAATCGTCTTTTGCAGGCTGCTGAGGCAACGGTGTGTTTACCTTCAGAGACAAATTGCACACTGCAGGGACTGTGTTGAGAACATCCGTGGTAGTAGCTGTCCTGGCCAAGTATCCATCTAGCTGTCTGGTGCTCTTGCTTCATGACAGTGAAGTGGTCCTCCTCCTCTGATGAGCTTCAGTTGTTACCCGAGAGCTGCCTTGGCTCCTTTTCCAAGTGGATCTTGATGTTGTCCAGGCCTATACGCAACAATTAGCATTAATACCAAATAGAGGAAACATAATTCATCTAACTACTGCAATAAGAAACATGAATGATACTGACACTACAGTAGTTTCACAACAACAATGCAGTATCTGTCTCTGTAACCAAATATGACCATGATGGGTAGTAACTCTAAATTTGCTGCTCAGCGACATAAGAAAACAGATGTATTTTTTTAATCAAATGTAAGATTATATTATGATCAGGAGCTGTTCTTGAAAGGTTTCATTCAAGAACATGGACTACCTTTATTGTCCAACAGCATTTGTAAAATGCTGGAAATTTGAGGAACAATTAAAAAGATTTACCCAGTTTCAGCATGTCTTCATTGCTCGTCCAGGATGTGAAACTTTGGAAGAAGAACAACCGCGGCAATCAGTTCTGAGTCGGTAAGCATGGGTCCAAACCACTGTTGTAATCCTCCTTGAAGGGCATTGATCAGTGGCTGGCAGAACATTTGCCTGTCTGCATTACTTTAAGTGCCTTGGAGATAGGGCAACATATTCAGTCACGAAAGCAAGCTTAGCAGGATTGAACCTGTTACACAATCAAACAAATACACAAATTGATTATTTACTAGTTTTTAGTAATTTATTAGTATTGACTATTTACTAAATGATTAGATTTCGATTACGTACAACTGTACCAAACAATACATGTAAGGAGTCTTGAATGTGGAACAACTGTGTCCCACCAGTACTGAGATCATGAGTGTGTCCAGACAACAGGTGACCTTCACCTTGGCATCAGCCACAAGACTACCTGTGAAGATAAAAAATTGGTGTGTCATCCCTTTATTAGATTTGTTTGACTGCAATGTGATCAATACCAGTGTAGCTAATGCTAGATAGCTAACTAAAGGCTAAGGCTAACAAAGGCAACATTAACAACTTATATTCAGTGTTAACTGAGTCAAAATGTGTTTGGCAATTACCTTTCTTCTCAAATGTAATCACCATCAATAGCAATCATGACAAGCAGCACAAATGCATTGGACCAGTCGTTCTGGATGCCAATGTATGCTCGCAAAGCCAGGAGCAACACTTGTAAGGAGATGACATAGCGCACCATTGTTGTAATTGCGCTTGCAGATGGTGTTAGAGTTGCTGAAAAAGCAGAGACACATACGGTGGCGTAACGACATGGCTCTATGGTGGCTCTCCAGCCTGTAGAAAAGCCAACAGATTCTTAGAAGGTTCACAAGTTGGACAAACTCTGATCCAGAATTAGCACCAGTGTAGAAGTAGCTCTAGGTTCACCTTGGTGAAAAAGGGGTAAAAGGCAACAAAAGCACTACTGGTTCTAGCATCCAAGCAGACACCCTGGACTAAGACTAATGTTACATTGTGTTAGGTAGGTTAGTTTGCACCGCAAGCTAGCAAGCTTGTACAGCAAGCTAACCCAACTGCTTTACTTACAATTTTACAATTTCATTTAGCAGACGCTTTTATCCAAAATGACATACATTCACATACTGATGGAGCAGCCATCGGGGGCAATTTGGGGATCAGTATCTTGCCCAAGGACACTTCGACACATAGACTGCAGGGGCCAGGGATTGAACCACCAACCTTCCAATTGGTGGACAACCACTCTACTGCTGATGTGTTGCTGGTAGTGCATTTGAATAAGAGGTTAGCTAAGGTTATATGAGAAGTACCAGTAAAACTTCACAAATCTAAATTAATTTAACATGCTAAAGTCAGTTAGCGTAAGGCAAACTAACTTACCTTAATATGTTTCTTCAAATCTGACAGCACATTTTTTGAAAGCTAGTAACTCGTTTTTGAGGGCAACAAAGAAGGCACTGGAATCTCCAGGAATCATTTCTAGAATGAATGAAATGAGCACTTCCCATTTTACAGTGATGAAACGCCTTTTGTTAACAGACACTAGGTACCTTGTGTGTCTGTATTTAACAGGTTGTCCTTACTTAGTTTTACATGCTTAATGTTGTGGTGCCCAATTTTTTCTCTGACTCCAGACTATCAACCAGGAAAGCACAGTGTGCACCTTAATGGTGCTAGACGAAGTTCCAACACAGTCGATCTTAGGCTTCCATTGCATTGCTGATTCTGGCATAGATTAGCATAGCCTGTAAAGAATAGATGACATTACTAATACAGGCTGTACTAATTAAAGCCAGAACCATCATATCTCCTCAGAAAGTGTCTTCAATCCGTGCCTTTAGGTCTGATGTATGATGTTGGAGAAGAGAAAGCTTTCATAGAAAGTGTACCTTTACCTGAAGGTCTATATTCCTACACACATAAATAAAACACACATTTAATAATATCGAACTCCAAAATGTTCTAGAAAATAAGTATCATCTCATCATCTAAAGAACATAGACGTTTGACAGCTTTCATCATCATAATGGCCTTTTGTTTTTGCTAAACTATGGCCAGCTCACAGGCACTTTTCAGTCTGCTCTTTGAACATGACCACATACTGCAAAATCATGGAGAGTCTGATGATAGCGCTCTGTGGCACCTTGAGAGGCATAATGAAAAATATAAAATTGAATTGAATTGAATATATTCACATTACCCTTCTTGGTTTTGGCTAAGGGCCCCACTCTCAATACATGAGGCAGGCATGACAACTTTGGTGGAATGAAACCACACCCTGATGCAGTATTGGCCAGTAGACATGGTGCATTACCTTCTCCTGGGTTTTGTGCAATCCAAGGTGTCCAGCCACAGCAGTTTCATAAGCCAAGCACAACACTTCTGCCTGCCAAAAACTTTGGGGTACCACAATCTGAGCCACTGTGGTCCAATGCTCATTTGCAGAATGGCCTCCATTTATTCATCAAACTCAACCCTTCTGCCACTTCCTATATATCCTCAAAGCTTCCAGTTCCAGGATCCTGCTCCGGGTTCACAAATAATGCCATCCTGCCAAAACTAATTTGCTGTCTCTAAATCAGAACACTTGGCAAAGGAGGTGTCAGGTAAATGAATGTGAAAAGCTTCCTGGACAGTGTGGGTTTCAAGCTGGTGCTAACTGAACTTTGATCGTGTCATTAGACATGCTGTGAACAATACTGTGTTCCTGTTCCAGTGCATATATCTCAGGCACCCCACAGGGCTCATTAGTCACTATTGGAGTTACACAAACTTGTGTTTTAGCCATATCCTTACCTAACACAAAATGAATTCCTTCCACAGGCAAAGAAGGAACAATGACTACTGCTACAGGCCCATTTACAATGTTATATTTCAAGGAAAATTCTATGCAAAGAAGTGCCACAAAAAACACTTCCCACACCTATCACAAGCTTTCAAGACAGTAGCAGGTGGTAGGTTTACAACTCCCTGAACCAGCAAACACTGAGCGGCACCTGTGTCCCTCTATATGGATATGGGGCCATTTTCCTGGTGAAGGTTATGGCCATTCCGTATTCAGCCACAAAACAAGAGATGATGGCAGGCAACCTGTGAGTTGTGACCAGTGTGTCTACTGAGATTTTTCTGGTTTGCAAGCAGAGCAACCAATTTTCCTTCCTTTCTTTTCAGAAAGATACAGCTGAATTTAATATGACCTGCCTTTTTACAATAATGGCTGAGTACCTCACCTCTAGAAAATGGGAGTCTGTTAAGCTTTTCAGATAAGGTTAGTGCTGCACTGAACTTTGCTACAATATGTGCTTGAGTAATTACCCTTAATGGCAACTTTCAGGAAGTTTCAGGAACAACCAGCAACAAGCAGCAAGAACTGCTTTCCTCTGGCTCTAAAAGCACACTCTGAAGAATCAGTGTCCACTTATCCACTGGCCAATCCAAGTCTTACATGATTTACTCAAATGCCTGACAAAAAGATCCAGCATCGTCCTAATTAAACCTGGGCAGCATTTTCAAACAACTATTGATATCTAATCAGCGAGTGCTTTGGTTTTCTTGCTCCAATGCAATCTCTGACAGTTCGACCTGAAGCTCCCGCTCCCTTACTTAAACTTGGCATGCTCTCTCCCTTTCTTGTTGTTCCACTTCAGGATCTGGCAACTGTAAAACTCCGATGAGAACAGCAACAGATATGGATCAATGTCCACTTCAAAGAAATGAGCCACTGAAAACAACCTTCATAAATTTGCACATTACTACAAGTCAGTTCAACAAAATGAATCTACTTGAAAAGTAGATTAATAAGTAAGCCATTCCAAGGAGTGAACTACTACAACAGAAGAACAAAATCTTCCATGAGCCACAAGCACCAAATTCGGGTCAATATCCAGCTCCATCAGTGCAAAAATGCTTTGTGAAGATGAGTTTAAGCTAATATGTGGCTTCATCAATATGTGTTACAAACTAAGTGGGTATCTTCCAGTTAGAGTCTTTTAATATAAAATGCCCTCTGGTCTTGCTATCCCTCCATTGCAACTGAGCAAAAAACACAAAAACCATTTCATACCAGAGGCAATGCTTTGATTTGTGATTCTGATTCATTCAGCAGCTAGAGTTTCTCATGTCTCTATCAATATGACCTAAGGGTCATGTTTTCTTTGTTTTTGTCATTTGCCATGACAGATCCCCACGTCCTGCCTGGGTGTGCTTCTTGCCTTTGTGATTGTCTTGTCCACCTTGATTGGTTTTACCTGTGTCTCATTGTCTCCCCTGTCCTAGAGTATTTATTATTGGTGTTCCTGTTTTTTTTTAAATTTTTATTTTTATCTCTGCCTGCCTTTTCACGTTGCCATTGCTTTGCCCCGTTTGGATTTGTTTGTCCGATCTCCTGCCTATGCAGTGTGCCAAACCTGAGTCCAGTAAAGATCTTGATTTTTGGCAAACCTGAGCTGTCTCATGCTATTGAGTCCTCCTGGTTGCTAATTGTTGCAGTGTTGACCAAACAATGTCAAACAATGCAAGGGCAACTACAAGAAGAACCTATATACATCTCTGGGTCTTTCACCACAAAAAAATCAAAGTGACTTTTTTTCATATGTAAAGAAAATGTATATTTATAAAAGAGTGTGCATTTCAGGCAGGAATGAACACTCAACAACTTAAGTCCGTACCTCTCCATGTCACAAACCAGTTCAATTAAAAGTCCTCACAGAAAGTGTTTAGGCTACTTGTTCTTGTCTTTCAGAAGTAAAAAGATTTTATCCTGTCTATTGCTATTGATTTCATTTAGTCGGCTGGTGGTGGAGTATATTGGGAGCTGGGATTATACGATCCGCCAAATGTGTTTCATTGTATACGTTATCCATGCAATGTTTTCAATTACAAACCAAATATCAGCCTAAAATTGTGCCTCAGCATCTTTAATACAAAAACCTGAGAAACCTATAGGCCCCTGTCAGATCTTGGTGGTTTCTTATTGGTATCTTATTGGTATATCACATATCAATTTTATTGATTTTTTTTTTATTTATACAAACTTAAAGACGTAAGATGATCAAGAGTTTAAGATGTTAATGACATTCATATATTTTCCTAATAAGTTATATATGTTAAAAGACTTGACTCTGATTGTTTCTGTCTGTATAACCATGTGTGCCCCCACAGCACTTTATACGCTTTAACTAAGGATCCGAGAAAGCAAGCCAAGTGAGTTTGTAATGAAATGCACTTACCAGTCCACTCTGGTTCCTAGTATCCAATATGATATCCTGCTGGGAAACTGAGCTCTACTCATGCAGCATACTTCTCTCTGCTTCGACTCAGACTGCTCAGTTGGTGTGTGACTGGAACCTCCAGCTCCGCCTTTGACAACTGCTTTGCTACTGTGTGCAGGGGAACCTTTCAGATCTGGGCTGTTACATGACAGAGGGGGGGGGGGGAAGAGAGGGGGTGAAGCCTGAGTAGCCTGTGATAACAGCTATCCACAAATCTGAGACTACATTGAAAATGTCTAATATTTTCATGCAAGCCTGAATAATCTAAATGTTACAAGTTCTGACATGTAAAATTAAGAAAAAATATTTCAGATTCTGCACTATTTCTGGGTCAGTACTCAAATCTAAGCAAATTTGTGGCATTGACCAACTTAACTCCTTTGTACAAAAGGTCAGATGTGCAGTCTGCTTTAGATACTTTGCTTCTGAAATGCAGTAGATATTTGAACTGAGAAACCAGAATAAACAACAGAGAGGTCTGATGAACTGATGCAAACAAAACTGATTCAGTAGAGGTGCAAAATCAGAATGAGTGAATGGACTTTGAAAAAACTTTTTTCACTTCATTAAGCTTAGTAGAACCTACCCATAATGGATCATTAAAATTCTCAGAATGTGAACTTAGTGAATAGTGAACTTTTTGCCTCACATTACTCACATGAGATTGAACATTTGTGTTTAATCACGCAAATGATGACTGAAGTCTGCACTCACCAGAGGCTCAGCTTCTTTCTGTTTCCCTCCACTCTCTGTTCCTTTACCTCTCTCCTCTCTGTACATACATGAAGTAAAGAACATTTTCCCTCCAGTCAGCAGTAGATTTATCTTCACCGTCACTTCTCAACCTGTCTGCAGCCGTGAGCTGTGGAGGTGCCAACCTCCATTGTCAGGTGCTTGTGGTTTGTCTCTCTGTCCACGTTGAAAATGTGTGAAAATGTTCTTTACTTCAAGTAAAGAGAGGAGAGAGGTAAAAGAACAGAGATCGGAGGGAAACAGAAAGAAGCTGAGCCTCAGGTGAATGCTGAGTTCAGTCAGATGCTGGACTGACCACAAATACACACACACCCTGAGACACAGTTGGTGTGTGTCGTTGCTTGCCAGCTTACAACTAATGCACAGGTATTGTGGCTGTTTGGGCCTCAAGTGATGTAAGGTGAAGATTCACTTTATGTTTGGAGTGAATAAGGTGTGTCCTAACACTCTCCCAGCTGAATTGAACAATAAAAAATGCTAATTTTCCTTCTTTTGGTCAAAGGGCTTCAGCTGGGAGAGCGTTGTGTTCACTCCAAACATAAAGTGAAGGCTTTTCATGCCATAAAGGAGAAGACTCTAGACAAGGGAATGCTGGGCTAACTCACACAGTAAGCAGGGCTCTGATTGGATAATGAGGTATAGGACTCCGGTGTCGAGAGTGAATACGTGACATCACCGTTTTCCAAGTCATTCCACTCAAATGTCACCTAAAACTTTACATGTATTTCAAACTTCTGTAACATGATGAGCAGGTGGTCAGTCTCTGCAGTCAGTTGCTGGAGTAATATCTTCACTGTTGAACAGACAGTGTAAAAGTGTAGGCTACACAACACATCTGTACTCAATATTAATGATAAGAACTTGTAATATACACCACTTGATAGAATATTTGTATATTTCATCCTGACTTGTTGCAGCTGAAATGACTGTTAGAATGAAGTTATTGTTAACACAGCAGCTTTACATTCATACAGGTCGGTCTTTAGGGAGCAGATCTTAATTCATTAACAGTGAGTAATGGGTCAGTTTCACAGGTGTAGCCCATGTGTAGGCTATAATGAATTACCCTCATTGTTTTCACACACACACACACATATATATATATACATATATAATATATAAATTTACGAAGAAAGAGTCCATAAGACAAAACAGAGAACATACAATGAGAACACTGTACTAATGAATTTACTCTGTCGGCAGTGTACCGCCAACAAGTCTCCCTGGTCTCTGGCACAGAACAGTCCTGGATATATTTCTACATAACCATCTGACTGAAGAAGTCATACTTTTTATGATTCAGAGACTTGACGTTGGCAAATTGTATAACCAGGAGGGTTAGTCTTCCTCTGTTAACCAGACACCAGAGTCTCCAGTAAGCATTTCTCTGCCTGCTGCACTTCCATGGCGGCCTCAAGTTCTCGAAAAAGCTCCCTTTTGTCACCTGGCTTGGCATCACTCCGGCATGGCAATGTAGTTCCAAGAAGGAGTTGAGTGCAGTAAGGTTAAAATATCCTCTGTGACCCAGTTCACCAAGTTGTTTTAAAGTCACCCAATCATCCATAACATGAGCCCTTCCATGACACACATGAAAGGAAAGGGAAGACAGAAAAAGATAGAAAACTAGGTAAAGCTTGACTTGGAGATGTAAAGGTGGAGGAATAACTGAATTTGTAACAATGGGATTGGACTGGAAGTGGAAAGAGGCTCAAGCAAACTAATGCCAGTCCTGTGTGTGTTTGTTTCTTTCTGTCTTTCACACAGTTCTTTCATTATTTTTCAAGATTGACTGGTAATAGATGCAGAATACTTCAGGAGCTCTCCTGACCAAACAAGGACATATAATTGGTCATTCTTGTACAGTGTGTTGAAACAAGCAAGTGGCCGGCTCCTGGCTCTCATGACCCCAAAACACACCATGCATGCGCACGCACACACACACACACACACATTCAGAATAGTAAGTGTCCAATAAGGAAGTAAGTTATGTACCAGTTTTCATACTCTTACTAAGCAGTAAGAATAGAATGAAGAATGAAGAGAAGGTGCAGCACTTCAATGACATCCCTGGATTTAAGATAAGATAAGATAAGACAATTCTTTATTGATCGCCCAGAGGGAAAATTCAGGCGTGGCAACAGCACAAGAGAAGTGGCAAGAATACAAATAGATAAAAGTATATATATAAAGGGAAAAAAAGCATGTACAACTAGTTCGAAGTGGCAATCTGAAGTTTGTGAGACAAACTTGAGTTACAAACACATTGGGTGTAACTATATAGATACACAGCAGTCAGTAATCCTGGCATTGAGACCAGCTTTCAAAGAATACAAAAAAATAAGTTGTGTCAAAGCTTCTAACCATGGTTCCTCTAACCTAACCTCTTCTTTCCTAACTTCTTTGACCTCTTTAGAAACTAATTTATCATTTCAAACTCTAATAAAGATCCCAAGCTTCCAAACACCAACTATGTCAGGTTGAATTTGGGGAAATGTGTGTAAAATGATGTGCAGTCATAAGAACATGGAGTCTTTTGTTAGTTTGTCTCTGCTTTTTTTTTTTTGTTTGTTTTAGGACAGGTGGGGGAAACCCAAGCTCAGGGAGATTATCACTCTTGATACTTCTTATCCATTATACCTTTTGAACTCATGATTCCCGTGCTTGACAACATGGAGACTGTTTATTACATGCCTTACCATTGTAGTATTGCTCGTGGCTAGTAGGTGACAACCTGTGCATGCTCAGAAATGTTACTAGACCTACATTTTATAATGCTTTCAATGTGACTAAAGTCTAAAAGGACTGAATGCTATCAGATCAACGTAAAGGCTGCAGCAGCACAACGTGAAACATCCAGTGGGAGAACAGGATTCATCTCTTATCCTCAAAGAAGTTATAATCATTTTAAAAAGGCATCAACAGCAAATTTATAAAGAAAACAAAAAAATGGTCTTCTTCCTCTTTATTGTACCACTCTTAATCCTGTCTGACTCTCAGACTCTCAAATATCATGTGAGCATTGTGGAATTGTGGATTCTGTGAATGTCTTGTCATTTTTGAATGAAGCCTGGAGGAATATTAACATAAAAGATGTAAAAAAAAAAAAAAGCCATCACCTAAACACAGAGATGAAACCAAGTAATGTTCCATATTCCATGTCTGAAAAGGGAGGCGCTAAATGCCAGTATAGCTGCTATTAAGAGCTGCTGATTAAGAACTGGATCTCCCAAAAAATCTTCAAAGTTGAATTCAGATCAGAAATCATTATAATCACCCCTGGCCCCTGCACTGGCACTGATGCTTTCATCTAATCTGGAGGGTTCATATAATAAAAATGTTTAAAAGAAGTCCTTAATCTAGGTGTAATTTTTGAATTGGGATTGGGACCTGATGCTCAGGTGACATTCTTCTTGTTTGGGCTCCTGGAGAAGGTCATTCATATTTTATCTTCTCCAGACTTGATTAAAGTTATTTATTCTGTAAAAAAAATATTCTCTATTCTCAACAGGTAAATATAAAAGACTTCGGCTTATACATAATGCTGCTGCCAAGCTTTTAACATGTTCTAAGAGAAGGGTATGGATCACACCAATCCACGCTGTCCTTCTAAACATGCAATGGCAATCCATGCTGCCCTCTAGAAGGGCCCTTGAATTGGTTCCAGAATCTGTCCTTGTCACTAAGAGGGACAAGGCCTCTGCAGTCTGGGCCCCTCAGCTGTGTCATGTGTGGAAGGATGCCCTGTTTTAAAACTCATTTTTATATTATAGCTATTTCCTACAAATGGTAATTTGTTGTTTTGATTGTCAGATAATCTCATTTGATTTTTTTTTTCACTTTTTATTCCCCCCCCCCTTTTTTTTTTTTTCTTTTAACTGTAGAGCACTTTTAAAATGTTTTTGAAAATTGAAAAGCTATTATTATGATTATAAAGTGAAACAGCTGCAGCAAGTTCTGTCTATTTTTCCATCTTTCATCTTGAACATTTGCAGTATTATCATTTTTACTTGAGAGAAAACAATGCTTGCACCAGTGTCCATTATTGGTGATGGGCTGTTTCACAGCAGCATGTCCACATTAACCAGACTGTGTATTTTGTCTCACTGTCCAGTTGCATAATAACCCAACTACATTTTCCATTAAAGGCCTCACAACTAACTGTTTACTGTAATGTCACTCTAGTGTGCATGGCTATCACTATCACTGTCCACATTTTACATTGTTCTTTGACTTGCACAACCTCTCTTAGAACTGCTGTCTCATCAAACCCCAACCCCCTGTTGGTTATGTTTCTATGAGCAGATAAAAACACATGTACTATTCTGCTAATGAGATGACTTCAGCATACTTCAAGAGACAGAAGACCAAGTATCAATGCAAAATTCTGGATCTATATGGTCACAGTGCCTTGGATCAGATGACTGAGGGTTCAAATTCCAATGTGGCTGTGGGCCGCGTTCAGGGGCTTTCATTGTGTTGAGCACAACAGAGACCAATATAAAATTGTTAGACAACAGGGTGGTGAGCTGTGTCCCAAGTCTGCAGGAGTCCTTGCAGCTGTGTATATAGATTTGTATGCATTAGCACCTCAGAGCACTGTGTGAAGCTTTCATGCGATCAAGGCATAGAGGCTGTAAACCCAGGTGTTGCTGCTGAGGGGAAGCCCCAGTGTTTGGCAGGGCTGGTGTTTGTGCTTGCACTGCAGCTTTTTGGCTATTCATTCTTGTTTCAGAAGTGAAACTGGATCATTGGACAATGTCTCATTAATGTTTGGTGAGATGAAAATAATATCAGTTCTTTTTTATTTTAAGACTGTGTCAGATTAAAGAATGGAAAAACTGGATATCCAAAAATCATTCAAATAAGAAATCATTAAAATTACCCCTGGCCCCTGCACGAGCATTATTAATGCTTTTATCTAATCTGGGGAGATATAATAATAATGTTTAAAAGAAGCCTTTACAGACAGTGCTCTGATAACATCATCTTCATCAAAACACAATGCACGCGATGCTAGACTCAACCGGTTACACCCACACTGAAAGGCAAGAAAATAAACACCTAAGAACCCAGGTTACAAAAACACGTAGCCCGCATCAAAAATACAAAGGTCATAAAGCACAAAAATGAATTAGTGTTTGTTAGGTTTAGAAAGCAGAAAAAGATGAAATATGGTTTTAAGACAACATGTTGAGTGTCAATGAGCTCATTAAGAGTAGTTGCCTGTTAAGTGATAAAGTGTTGACCTCCAGTTTTGAGAAAGGTCAAGTGACAAAATTATTCTAGCTCCAAGTTTGTAAATCCTCTACTGCATCAGATTAAAAGTTAAACCAGGTTGACTTGAAGAAAAGCACATTTTTGTCTCTTAAAGCAGGTCTGACCTAAGTTACAGAAGTCAAATCTAGTGCATGTCATTTGGTCTGCAGTCATTCCTTCCTTAAAATCACCTCATACTTAAAAGATTCGATTTAAATGATTAGTCAACAGAAAATTAATTTGTAACCATGTTGTTAATCAATTATTAATCAATTTCTTTTCAAGCAAAAATGTTAAACTATTGATCACTATAGCTTCTCAGCTTGATCCATTTCCTGGTTTTACATTACAGCAAATTGAATTGAAACATGAGCACCTGTGACAGATTTCTGATGTTTAACTGAGCAAAAATGTACATTAATAGATAATGACACATGCTTTTAAATCCACTTAAGATTAAATTGAAATATTTATACCAAAGCTTCTTGGATTGAAATATGCTAATAAACCACCAAGCCTCCAAAATGTTAAGCATCATTGTTAACGGCGTAAACAAATAGTCACGTTATTGTACGACTGGTCATGTTTAATCAATTAAGGTATTCTATTCTATATCTGTATTATCTCTCAGTACAAACACACCCATTGACAGTTACACAGCCTTTATTTGGATTTTGGAGCTTAGATTGACCTTTTTCCCTCTCTTTTTTGGTGGTATGGTTCAAACAGAGATCATTCTTTGATTTAAAAGTATAAAGTGAAATAAAACAGAAATTAGCTTTACCAATTTTCACTGAAATGACTTATTTTTGAAATGTATTTTCACAGTAGTGATATTTCATCCTCCTTTATTTTTATCATTCAATATGAACACGTTCCCACACTTAAAAAATAAAAGCTTAAAATAATCAGCGCTGAAGATAATGCAGTCCAAGACAACAGCCCAGCGACACGTAAATCGTAGCTTAGTAAAGCTTTTATTTGTTGTCAGAGATGAGCTGATCAAACTATTATGTGTATGCATATTGTATCCATAGCTAATATGTTCTATATAAAAAGTAAACACAAAACAGGAATGGATCAAGAAGAATATTCTCCTCTTCACAAGTTAATAAATAAAAAGTTTTATTTTCAAAATCATGCAAATCCATTCATTACTCATAGACTCAGTCCCTCTTTACACATTTATCTCTCAGAAGTAGCAGTAGCCTACTCAGAAAGTCTACATGATGCACTACTGTGTGGCAAACTAAACATGCCCCTCTGTGGTAAATATGGAAAATATTTATTTTTGCATGAACAAAATCCCACTTAGTAATGGCATTCTTCAATCTGATGTGGTATTGCAATTAGAAAAACAAAAATAAAAAAAATAGGCATGACATCATTATGGTATAATGAGCGCACTGCAATATACACAACACCCACACTAGTTGCTTGCAACTGTAACATTCACTGTGTTATCATATTTGTACATCAGTGCTAAATGTAAACTGCTCATGCATCCTCACTCAACATTAAAGGTGCAATCGGTAAAGATGGCTCTTTAGCAGCCTCTAGTGGCAGCATGAACAAAACTACAACAACAGCATAAGCAGCTTCTCCCATAGCAAAAACAAACATCAGGTAGCTAGCTTATATGGCTAACTGTATCATACTTTAGGTTGCTTTTTATGGAAACCCAAAATGTTTACTATGTAATGAGTAAGAAAAATATAAACTCTTGAAATCGTGAAACAATTTAACAAACTTTTAAAACTCAACTTTTTAATTGTGAATACAATTTTTTATTGTACCCGAGTTGTCTTTATATCCAAATGTAACTAATACTTCCTTCATAATTCCATTTTCATCTCAAAGACTTGGTCAAGTCTTTGCATTAAATGACACTTTATAATAAGCTGAGTTTTAAAAATGTATTGGATTATTTCACAATTTCATGGTTACAATTTACATTTTGTCTGTATTTATTTATAAGAATATTTATTGTAGAATGTACTTTTTACTTGTTTCATATTATATATGTATATAATAATATCTAACACCTTGGGTCTTCATAGCCTGCTGATCTGAGAAACATCATCCTAATTCAGTATGAAACTCAATTCACCTCTCACATGCTTCACTAATGGTCACTTTAGTGATGAGTGACTGGCAATGTTCGGCCAAATCTGCATGTAATACTGGTTTTGTGCAAAGAACCAAAAAGATGCACACACACATACACACACACCCACATATACTCTATAAGTATATTGCACCTTTAAGATTAAGTGGTAAACTATTTTAACAGAACACCTCAATTTTATTTCCTTAGCATTAATAAAGTAAATGAAATGAATAGATAATAAATGAATAAATAATTGTATTTTAATCTGAGACAAAGTTGAGCAAGCTTTTATTTGTTTTGCCTTTGTTTGCAATTTACAATGGTCAATCACCTCCCATACACTCCCTGAAGGGCTATTGCTTGAGCTTAAAACCAAGTGATACTTGAAACAAACCGTTTAATTATAGTATATTAAAACAAAGATGGTTAAGTGAGAGAAAAGCAGGAGCCACTTTCGTTTTTTTTTTTTTCCAAAGGGATGCAGTTGTGGCAAATGACTTGAAGAGTTACAATGAAGCCCACAACACTTAAATACAATATTACAGAAATCTTAATTCATCTTAAATAATCCTATTAAACAATTTATGGGTGACATAGATTTTGTGGTTTTTGTTATACTTGTTCATTAAACCCGCATAATAAACATGCAATGGCATTTTTTCTGAGTAGAGTTTTTTGGAGAATGTCTATACAAAAAGAGTAACTCTGTTTGCTTTATTGCATAAGATCATCACCCAAAAAAAGAAAAACAAAGGGAAAAAAATAGGTCTCGAATAAACAATCCTTTTTTGTTTCCAGGACATATTTGTTTAACATTTGCCAGCTGTGAGAATTCATTCATTCAATCAACACACACTTCCAATCACTGAGGAAAGAATCTGTAAAAAAAATAAAATAAAATAAATAATACTGCAATAATAATTCTGCTTTAAATAGACTATTTTGTTTCTGATATTATCATTCCTTCGTCCCTTGTCTGTGCATTCTGACCCAAATCGTACAAGGTCCAAACTTTGATGTCATGAAATGTGTTCTGTGGAAGGTTTGCGCTTCACTTTGTGGTCACTTCCGCTTTGCAGTGAGGGGTGTAACAAATAAAAAAATGAAAGAGAAAAAAATGAGCATACAACCCAACATATTGATATGGAGTCTGCACTAAAGCTCATTACAGATCTGTTGTATTAGACAGCATTAGTTTTACCAAGGTAGACCTAACAAAGGAAAAAAACAACAAAAAAAAAACAAATCAATGGAGTGTACACAGAGCCACGCTGAAGAACTAGGCTCAGTATGGAGAGGGTGGAGGTTCCTCTCGTTACAACACTATCAATAGTGACCCACTTCCACTCATGCCTGCTGTTGAACATCACCATTCAATTTTTCAGTCAAGATGAAGTGAGACCTCATTCGCTGCTGTCATTTAAAACTAAAATCTGAACATCCCAGAACTCTACAAGACAAATTACAGATCTGACAGTACTGTATAATTAAACAGAATGAATTAAATCATTGTATTTTTTTTTAAGTGTAACACCCCTGCACACACACACTGCAAAGCTATAAAACAAGTGTTGTCCTTCTTCCATCTCTTTCTCTATTTCCACTTCCCTATAGTGCTCACACACAGCATGTTTCTGTCTTTCATAAACATCCCATCACCCAGCTCTAGGTGTTATCCTCATCTTTACATTGGATTTATGTAAGCTCTCTAAACATTCCCTTCTCCTCCTCCAGCTTGCATAGCTCACCCCTGGCTTAGTAAGGCACTGTATCCTCCTGTCTCCCCTCCCTCTTCTTTCATCCATACATTGATCATCTGTCTTCAGTCTGCCATTGCTGTGCATTCCCGCTGCAGGACGTGAGTGATGGGTTGCTCCAGTCCGGCTGATTTTTTTTATTTTAGCTAACAAGCATGCACTAACTTTGTCTGCAGCTTTAAAGTTTGAAACAAATAAATCACCTTTTTTGCTGCTTTGGTATTGCTTTTCAGGAAACTAAATAAGTTAATTAAAATGTACTGACCAAGCCATAATTAAGTAGCATTAATTGAAAAACATAAAGTCCAAAGCCCCACTGGTGACATCTAAAGACTGTAATGTTTCTTACATACAATACTGTCCGACAGAACAAATATGATGACTATTTAGCTCTTCTTTTTGACCAGTAGTAGGGCTAAAAATGTAGTGTTTGTCTGGTCATGTGGTCAGTAAAGTTAACTGGAAGTATGAATGTGCTCAGTAAATTTCATGGCAATCTGACCAGTAGTTGTCCACATATATCGATCTGGACCAACGTTGGACAAACAGATGTCTCTATCCTAAGGCCATGCTGCAACTGGGGTAAAAGATAAGACAAAAATCAGTTACCAAAGATGCTAATAATGGGTTCAACCATTTTGCAAGCATAGTTTTGGGGACATTTATTTATTTCTGTTGTCTTTAAAGAAAAAGAAATGCGATAACTTGCAAGCAGATGGAGGATTATGAATTGTTGACGTCCATACTTTGGCTGAGTTTCCAGGTCACTCAGCTCCACTGGAACAAAATGGATTGCTGATCTTGTTGCTAGCAATGTGAACAGTTAGTTAAGGAGCCCTTCACACACAGTGTTGGCATGTACAGGGTGTGGACACAATATTAACACCTGTAAACTATACTTTAATTCAATCCAGCACCACGGCCCAATTTGTGAAAATCAGGTTTTCATAGATGGTGTCATCGAGGTGTTGATTCAACTCTGTGGTAATTGTAGAGGCTGTAGTTTGGTGGTGTGTTGGATTAGATTATTATGTTGAGGCACCTTATATCTTTCCACTTGACATGTACCACAAACTAAAAAGCCTTAAAAATCACCTTAGAGATTAAGCAAGTCATCACCTCAAAAGCTCATCATGTTAGCTTTTCAAAGCTCAGATTTATTGCAGAGCTGTTGCGCTGGATTACAGCAGAGTTACAGAGGTGTTTCTTTTGTGTCCACCCCCTATACCGACATGCAACGTGCATTGTACACATGAAAAGTCGTAAACATCAGCATACTAATGTCTGCTCTTTGTGTATCAATCATTGTCCTGAAAGTCTTTCAGGAGAAATTCTCTCTTTATATTCCTTCCTCTCTCCTCCTCTGTCCACCATTGGGTCCTTCTTTTTTGCCTTGCTCCATTATTCCTTTGTATTTTTTGCTTGTTACTGTGAACGTAGAATAAGATGAAGCAAAGAAGTCATCATCTGAGCCAAAAACCGTGACGTGCCACCAGTCACATATTTTACAGCATATAATCTTATATTTTCTATGTACAAGGTCTTAGCATTCCAAACAAAGTGTGCTGGAAGTTGGGGCAGAGCTGGCGAGTTGACTGTCTGGATGAGGAAGAGCTGGGAGGAAGGCTTAGGGCGGGGCCTGTAGAGGAGGCTGGACATGTAGTTCCTCCTGGACTGGGAAGCGGAGCCGAGCGTAGAACCTGGCTTTTGGTAGAACAGGCACTCCTTAGAGAGCAGTAAGAAAGGTTTGAGGGATAAGCAGAGGGGAGATGGCTGTGGAGGGCCTTGGACAGGTTACAGTATGAAAGGGAACAGACTGTTGCTCCAAGAAGAGATCAGTTGAGCTGATCCTCGTACTGTTTCCGGAAACAGTCACCAGCAGGGAAAAACTCCCAGCAGCGCTCCTGGTACATCTTCCATACGTAAGACTCCTTTAAGACAAACAGATGGGAGGAGGTAGGGAGGGCTTACTGTCCAAATGACATATTTACATTGTGTACTACCTAGGTTAGGAATAGCAGTGTGTTTCAGTTACTGTTAGCATACTGAGGGTTTCACAATACTGGTAAGGATCAGAAACACTGATCATGCTGTACTAACCACATTACAGAATCACAGTAATGTATATTCATTAATATAGATTTGTGACAAAGGGAAATGAGATGGTTTACCTGGCCTGTGTGCTCTGTTTCATCTTTGTTGATGAGATACATCACAAAGAATCTGAAACACACATACACACTTTTTTGAAAAACATATCCACTGACCACATCATCACACATACTCCCACATGCACAAATACACCAACAGTGCCAAATGTTAAATACTTTAATACCCTTACTACTTCTGAACTATCAACACAGAGCTTGAAGCCCTGAAGCTTTAGGCAAAACAAAAATGACACAAAATATAGATTTGTGATTTTTGGTGTATTATCAACTATGAACGGGTCCCAAATGGTAATCCTAAACTAAAGCAAAGCCAGGCATGAAAGCATCACTTTTTTTTAAAACTTTGAATCCTATTTCATAACTGGGGACAACAAGTGAATATGTGACAAAATTACCACTGTTTTTTGTATTTTGTCTTCCTGACTACTTCTGACAAATGTCAGTCAGACCTGTTCTGATACAGCCTCTATTTCCGCAATTCTAGTAGGCCTGTCTCAAAGGAAGGTTTACGATATCTCCAAGATGCTATGACTCCTCCCTCTCTGCCTGCAGTGGAGCGTCTGGCCACTTCCTGCAGGAGCACGCAGTCAGGGAGGATCATCAAGGTAGTGTGGTGGCACTTGTGAAGGCTTCCATCAAGGCTTTTACTGCCTTGACTTTTACATGGTCTCTCTCTCTCTCTCTCTCTCTCCAGCGGTTGTCCACCAATCGGACGGTTGGTGGTTCGATCCCTGGCCCCTGCAGTCTATGTGTCAAAGTGTCCTTGGGCAAGATACTGAACCCAAAATTGCCCCTGAAGTCTGTTCCATCGGCATGTGAATGTACGTCGCTTTGGATAAAAGCGTCTGCTAAATGAAAATGTAGAATTGTAAATAGTTTGTTATTTATTCAAATGGAACTTTGCCTCCCCTCTTTGTCACGTACATTGAGCCAGTTTGTGACAAAAATCATACAGCTGAGAAATGTTTCCACTATGTTGTTGGATGTAGACTGTGTTACCACATAAACCAAGCAATGACATGGTCTTCTGATATAAGTGCAACATAATCACCAGCATACCTAAAGATTAGCTGTATGTTGTACTAAGAAGGGGGCATGTACTGTAGCCAAGTGGTATTAGGGTATATGGGAGTCAGTTCCCACAATCCTGCATTCACTGAGTACAAGTAACCTCAAACAGTCACACTAGTGTTTAATTGATTTTGTGTCACCATTAAAAAAAACTCCCAGTTGTTTTAGGAAGTACAGACCAATGAGAACCCAGAGTTTGTTGAGTCTTCCATTGAGGTGAACTATGCAAGGCTGACACAACAGACCTATGCATCTCTACAGTGATGGTGAAATGGCTCCCCTGTACCTGTTCAGAATTTGACAGAATCCACGTTGACGTCATTATAAAACACTGGTTGGCACTATGTTAGTACATACATGCATACAAAAACACACAAACTCCAGATGTACTCACAGGTAGTTGGCTAAGTTGTGCTCCTGTAGTGTGTGCGTTTCAAAGCCATGTGGCACTGTGTCAAAGTAGTCATTGCCTATTCCACAGATAAAACATTTGGTCTGGAAGAGAAACATGGAAGTGTTAAGTGGTTGTCATTACACAAAACATCTAACTGATCAGGGTGTTAAATTACACCCTGCATCTGGACGTAATGCAAATATATGAACATGTAAATGTCCATATAGTAATGTGACAGGTGATTTGGAAGGTGCTATAGAATGCTGTAACAGTATTTCCATACATTTTCATAGTATGACTGTCATTCATGTGAGGTATAATGTAAGGAGTGTGTGTGGGTATGTGTGAGTGTGTCTGTTGTTTCACCTCCATATCTTCTTTCACTTGTTCCTGCTGGTCCCTCAACTCTCCGAAAGCATCGATGATCAATCCTACAATGTTCAGACCATAGATGGTGTTAATAGCCTGGCCCACATCTTTTAGTGTAACTAACTGGACCACAACCACCTGAAAACAACAAGACTCGTTTTATCCAATAGACCTTTAATAATACTGGGTGTTTATGGGTCTGTTTTGTCATTCAAGAGGGGGCCTTACAGACGGGCATCCCTATACACAGATGATATGCTAGTTTAGGTTGTGAGCCCAGCAACTGCTACTCCCACAATGGTTAAATAGTTTTTTTCTGGTTATAAGTTGAATCTTCAGAAAATCGAATTAATATAATTATTAATAATAGAAATACTAATTATAATTAATATATTAATATAACAGCTTTACAGCTCAAGCAGTCAATCTTGCATTTCCACATAAGTCAATCATGGTTCAAATATCTTGGGGTTAATATTACTTGCTCTCAGGCATTTTTTTTCTGCAAACTATACTCCTCTTTTTCCTTGTGGAAAAGAAAGGGCATTACCTTGAGTTGTCTTGAGAGGAACTATTTTTAGTCCCAGTCAGAAAGCATTCATCTATCGATATCTGTTGTCAAAGCTGGGTCTCATGCAGTTTAAGGTCATTCCACATTTCCAAAACAAAATGAGCAAAAAAATATACCCAAATGTGAAGAGCAGATATGACTGGTGTAATCGCCCCCCTGCCGACCTTATGTTTATATTTTGAGGTTCACTTGAGAAACTTAATGTCAGGTAGCAAGCCTTAATATAATAGAGCTTCTGATTAAAAAGCCCTAAACTATCTTGCTTCTCTTACTAATATATCCTGAGTATTAATTTTAAACCCAGGTTTTTTTTTTTTTTACCAACTTACCACTTGTTTGTTGCCCCCATTGGCTTTTTGCACATCTATTCAGTCATATACAGACCCATGGCACATGTATATGTGCTTACTGTTGATGCATCCTACATGTATGTAATTTAACAACAATTCTCATCTCTTATCTATCATTTAGTATTTGTTAAGTTAATACTAGTACATTTAACTAATGGCTATTTGATGTTATGTACAGTACACTACATTGCCCAAAAATCTGAATGAAAAAGGCATACATTTTAATTATGGTCAAGTGGCCAGGGTATAAGTGAAACAATCCACTGTGACTCATACAGTTGTGAAAACTAAGCTGCTCCAGGTTATCAATCTACAGACCCTTTTGAAAAGTACAACAAACCAGGATAACCAGAGAGTCAAGGGAGGGATAAATTAGGCTATTAGTAACAGAGAGAAGGCTGATCCTTGTGTGATGGTCTTTAAGACCATCAGATGGGGAGCTTTGCTGAAGAGGAACAAATGTTACAATTGTAATCCCATAAATGTGTTTTTCACACTAAAAGTGCTTAAAAATGTTATTCAGGAGAAGCGGGAGCGGTTTGAGTTTATGGTTCATGTTTGTGAATCATTCCAACATTTGAGTGATTGCATGAGGTTCCAGCTATGTTTAATGTTGTATGTGTGAAGGAAATCTTGTTGATCAAGACCTCCAGAGTGAAGAAGGCACAGGAGACCTGGATGTCTAACACAGAACCATTTACTGAAGCTCCAACGAGGAGACTAGAGATGAACAGTTTAAGTGAATCACTGTGTAATGTGACGCAGTTCTGAAGGCTACTTCCTGGTGTGGGAGTATTTAACCCTTGCTAGACCAATGAGATTTACTACATGTCTAAATAGGTTATTCTTCACTCATCCATACACTGTGTGAGGATTCTGTTGGTTTTTGGATCCTAAACAAGAAACTATGTTTACCTAAGTTAACCTAAGTCACATTGTATGATACTTAGTTCACATGCAACACATTCTAACAGACTGTTGAATCTGACAGTAGTATAGCATATCTCTCAAGCTTGGCCTGTTGGGAGATGGAGACAACTCAGCTCTCTCAGGACAGCTGCACTGCACCAGTCAACCCTAGGAGACAGACGGCTGAAATATTGCTGCCACGGTGACCTGGGGAAACACTGTGTCATATCTGCTTTAGACCTAAAGAAGGAAAAGTCCTTCACAATATTAACTTTTTCAAATGTAACTCAAGCATTTACAACTAAAATACAGTTACAGTTAATAAGTGCAGTAAAATATCTGATTTATCTGTCATATAGCATCAATACTTCTACTGAGTCTCCAGGAAATGAATGTAAGTCAATGTAATGTCCTCTGAAGTGATGGAAACACAGCTGTGTGTGTGTGTTTGTGTGTGTGTGTGTCTGTGATCTCTCACCCTGGATGATGGCCAGGAGGATTACAATGACAAAGAAGAAGAAGGTGATGTCAAAGATGATGCGATAGATCTCGTACTCGTCACCTGCTGGGTCTTCAATTTGGTCACCAATCCCTCCACCTGCTCTCACACCTACGTACATGTGGAACATGTAGCACTGGGAGACAGGGCGAGAGACACAAAGGAAGAGGGGGAGAGAGAGAAAAACAGAAGAAATTTAACATGCTGGATTTGCAATTGGGTATCAGTTGTGATTACTGCAACTCACACTGACTCAAAGCAGCTGCACTGAAATATTGCAATAAAATGTGCAAATGTGTTTTTGTTATTTTGCACTAAATTACAGTGATATTTAAAATGCAGGTCAGGGTGACAAACAAATGAGACTGTTTAAAGAACTCATTGATAATTATGCATTTAGTTTCAGTTAGAAAAAAGTAAAACAGGATGTACAGATGAAACAAGTATTAGTTTGGAGAAGCTCATGCTGTCAAAAGGCCAAAAATGAATCACACCCATAAGTTAAACAGACATATTGTGTATATAGAGGGAGCAAAATTCAGAGAACTGAGCAGAAGCAGAGAGAGGGAAGAAGATGGGAAAACCCCAGTACAGAGAGAGAAAGATGAAGGCTAAGAGAGGAACAAGTGAACAGAAAAGGAGAGATCAGTTCTGATCCTCTCATCCTTCTGTCGGTGTTATTGTAAGGGATTTATTCACATAATGGGAGGAGAGGGAAGAGCAAAAGCCTCCCCGGGGCAGTGGCCCTTCATCAGCCTATCCCTCCATCCCACTAAGCCCCTGTCACCTTACTGTAGAGCAGGCAGAGCTGCCACTCGGCCCCTTAATAGGAAACAGAAGAGCTCTATGGAATGCTATGGGTGGCTGACTATGGGGGATTAAAGTGTGTGTGTCCTGAAATTTCCGGGTGACAGAAGGCTCCCTCCCACCCCCAGAAAACACACACCATAGAGCCCTTATATAGTATTTCTTTCAGATGGCTTGGCAGCAGGGAACAGCCTCATCACAGCTGTAATTCACTCTGTCTTTACCTGTTTCCTCCCTCCATCACTGACAAAATATTCCTAAACTATATTTGATATATGTGACACATGGTTACACTTCCTATCTGATCATACCTGTTGAGCTAATTTGCATTACAACCTTTGTGGAAATGTAAAGGGACACACCAAAAATGATTAAAAAGCATAATAAACCCGCTATCACCGGACTAAGGCCTGTATCATGAAGATTCATGGTTAACAGCTATCTTTTGGTTAGGCTCCAGTATGAATTTCCTGTATCACCTTTAACCAGGATAAATCGCATAAATGTTAGGCTTTATGAAGTCAGCTATGGTACCAAAAGAAAGCCTTACGTTGAACATGCATCATGATAAAGACTCCAGATTGGCAGATAAAATTAATGTTTCTTAATGTCATGTCCACTGTTGCTATTCCTAAAAAGCTAACAGATGCCTGGAAGAGAAACTAACAAAAAAGACCATGTAATCTTACAGCAGCTCAGCTGGACCTCAGACAGAGCCCGAGGGTGAACACTGTCAGACTAAAAGCTCTGACCCATGACTCTCTGTCCATACATGGTGCTGTTTCCCCATTACTGACAGGCTCCACAGGATACTTCCTACCTCCAACGAGATGGGCTTTACTGACATTATCAGCCAGAACAGCAGCGAGGCACTGCCCATAGCGATGAGACCGAAAAGCAGCTAAGAGGCAGCAAGTCGAACCATGGTCTTATCATTTAACATCTAGCATGCAGATAACCAAAAGAAAAAAAATGTATTTTAACAAAAGTAATGTGCAGATTTTAGCTTCAGACTAGTTCCTTGAAAAGTCATCAGTCTCAGCTCTCAGTATAGCGTCTGGTCCACATCACAGTACTGTATCTCCAACACTACTGGCTGTCATTGAACCCAAGTCAGCTCTATTGACCATTCTAATAAATACATCTGATTGTCATACTCACTGTCAACATGTCGTCGCACTTCATGTCCGGCAGTTCTCCATCTTCACCCTTGTTGTAGAACTTCCTGAAGAAGTTGAAGGCCACTACTGTGTAGAGGTACACCACCACTGCTAACAGGCCGACTGTTAACACCAGCTGGAAGGCAGAAGAAAAGACAAGGCTGCACAAAACAATCTGGATACACAGAAAGCATCACCAGTACAACATCCATAATTATAATGTGGAAAACATGTGTTTCGGCATTTTGTATACTTTATATATATACATATATATCAGACACTTAGAATGTATTTTTGTCCCCGTTACTATGTTTTACATACAGAAGTTGTAGTAGGTGTTTAAGGTCAGGCACTGAAATATGTGTGCAGTGTATTTTTGACCATAGTGTGGCTGAAATAGTTGTTGTTTACCTGTTTGCCATTGTGTGTGACTGAGGACAAAATAGTACGCAGTGTCTTGAAGCCCATGGCAATGTCAAGCAGATGGGCAGCAAAGAAGAAGTTGTTGTAGTGACCCAGGATGGACATGGTCATATACCAGGCCAGATACAGGAAGGACTGCAGGGGGGTAGAGAGAGAAAGACAGGTTAGTCAAAGTAGTGACTATTACACTTACACACACACACATATACATATATATATATGCAAGGAGAAAGTAAGCCCTGGACTGCTAAAATATTTAATTTAGTTCTGTGTATTTGACTGACTTATGTTATTATAGCTTTATGTTTCTTAAAATATAGTATAATAATATAAAATATTCATATTCCCATATCTGCCAGAAACCACAGAAGTAACAGCTGCTACCTTATTCAGTTAACGTAAAAAGTAAATTCATGTTAACTATAGTGAAGAAAAAAATATCATGTTCAGAACAATGTCTGTAAGGACTGCAAATTAAGCCACAGTTTAATATATCACGATCATCCACAAACAATATACTCAGAGGATTTGTACTATGACCGTGAACATCATGATCATAGTTAAGTTCCCAAATTTAAACAAATGTTTTAGGAAATACTGTTATTTGTGAACTGGAAATTGTGCAGTGAATCTGCATGATGGAGCCAGACATGGCCGGTGAAAGATTTTGTTCTTTTACATACTTACATTGTCTGTGAATACAACCCCCAACTTCCAGATCTGGTACTTGACGTCGATGGAGTTCAGCCTGATAACAGAGGGAGAAGAGGCTCACAGAGGATGATCAAGTGTGATACCATATTTTTGCCCTGAGTTGAGTCTTTGAAGCAGACCTGGCTTTCAGGGTGAATAAATGTCCTACTAGTAAAAGCTGATACTGTCAACACTCATTCTCATTTCAAGTATGTACAGAACAGGCTATTGGGCATTATTCATAAGAATCAAAGAGGTGACCTCAGATTACAGCTGGTATTCTGCCTATTCAAATTGTAACAGGTGGGTGCACTGATTTGGAAGAAGAGAATAAAAATTTGTACTGTGTGTGATCTGTGAGAAACAGAAATGTATTGCTCTTTGTACTGGAAATTTCATGAACTTTATTTAATGACATAAATGACAATCGAGTTGCTGGATATGAATGACTCATCAGCTGCAATGACTGTTTGAAATTGGCAACTTATTTAAGGAAATCGTTTTTCTCCACTTAATTGGAGTCTGTCCTGTTCAGTATCAGATACCTCTGGCCAGCCCATGATGGAATGTGTGCATCTTGCTGAGTAAATCAGTCAAAGTTGTACATTTGAATACTTATCTTCAACATTTTTAATAAAAGCACTCCTTAGATTCAGTTTGTTGTTTAATGCATGTAGAAACAATATTTCCACAAAAAAATACAGTTGATACAGCTGCATGTGTAAAGTGCAAATGTGCAGGTTACTAATAATTTGCCTACACACACACAACAAACAGAAACACACACACAGAATACTCACACAGCAGCCAGTGAGCTGTCTCTCCTGGGCTTTCTTTTTTTGTGAGCATCACTGAAGTCCAGAGCAGCCTTGTCCATTCCCAGCAGCTCACTGATGCGGTCATGGCCGTAGAACTCTCCATATTTATCCATCACCTGAGGGAGAGCAGGACTTCTTGAAGAAACACTTTGCAGTGCGTTCTGAACAACATCTCAGACAGATTCTTCTTGTATTTAACCCTCCCCAAATTAAAGGAGAACGTATATAAGAGAGTATATATATTATATAGAATATATATAATGGAGAACATATTGTACAAGTCTTAGCTTTTTGTTTTTTGTTCTTATTAAAAAAATAGCTCTGAAAACAACACTTTTAGTTAGGAACTTTAGTGCCATTTAGGAGGACTCGTAGATGTAAGATAAGATCCTTTGTAAATACAGCCCCCAAATGTACAAAAACAGTGACACCTACCTTCCTCTTGACAAACTTGTCCCAGTAGTTGTTGGGGAAAGATCTGAAAATCAGAGAATAAAAGGCTAATGAGTCATCATCTATAAAAGTGTATCATCATCATTATTATTATTACTGTTAAATAGCAATCATAAAGAACTGCAACAAGAAACAAGAATAAAAACGCATTTGTAAAATCTCTGAGGGTCTATTTTCTCAGGATTTATAATTGACATGACATGACTATATGTCATGTTCTTCCTCTGGTTGTTCACTCATCTCCCAGTCATTGGTGTTTTTTTTTAAATAGATGTTGTAGCCTATATAACAGAAACTACAAGCTCATATACAGTATACACTCTTGAACAAATAGGGTCTACTCACTGTGTGTTGATTACCAGTCTGTCCCACTGTCCTTTGATGTCATCTTCAGATGGTTGTTCTGTAATGTAAAGGCCATCAAATTCCAGCTTCCTGGCCACCTCCTTCTCACGCTTAAAGATCACCAGTGGCACCTATATCACACACACACACACACACACACACACACACACACACAGATGCATGTTTGCTTAGGACACTTTTGGCGACATTACATGCAGTATAAACATTTTTCTACACACATGTTCTGGCTTGGTTTGACTTGATTTGACAGCCCATCAGTGTGTTTAGAAGAAGCACCCTTTTTAGCACTGTTTACTATGGCACTGTGCAGAGGGTGTTGGTAGCCAGCTATTTATTATCATGGATTTCCGGGCTGTTGTTATAGTCTCGTTTGGCATCTATCGGCTTGAAAAATGGAGACAGGATGATTGAAACTGATGAATCTGCTATCTGCTATATCCAGCAATAGCAGCGGAAGCTACTTAAACATGTCACTGAATCATCCCTCAATGATTAAAGAGCCCATCTGACGCCACTGTGACCTGTTGGAGGTAGTCAGGTGCACTTTGACCCAAATCAGCAGATGATCTATTGCAGGAGCGACGGGACACAACTCGAGTGTTTGAACCACTAATGGAAACACAAATGAACGTGGCATGGTATGACTCGGCGCAGCCAGGAGTGGCAATGTAAAAGCCCTAATAGACTTACATTCCTTTACCGAAGACTTATATACCCTAACCCTAACCTTAACCACTGACCCAAAAATCAGCTTCTCCCAACTGGGAACACAGCTTTTGTCCCTAGTTGGAGAAACCATCCCCAATTACCTGGTCTTTAGTCTGAAATGCATCCCCAAAATTAGTCTATGTCAGAGACAAACAATCACACCCATTTTAGGAGTGATATTTAATTTCAGATAATTCAAATCGGTGGATTGGAAATACTTTTATGAATAGTAAGTATCCTGCCTTGAGACAGTAGTATCCAATGATGCAGAAGAAGGAGATGACAGTGTGCAGGATGGCCAGGATCCGTAACATGGGCTCCATGTATCCACTGCTCTCCTCCAGGACAAAACGGACTGTGACGGGCTTCAGGGGTTCTCCAGCCTCATCCATCAACTCCTCCTTTGCCTCCAATGCCTCTCCTGCCAGTGGATCCCACTGAACACTGCTGTCTGGTTGACTGCTGGTGTACACCACTTCCTTTTCCTCAACCACAGATGATGATGTAGAAACCTGGCAGGGACAAGTTGTTAGTTCTTCAAATGTAGAAATCAAGGTGTGTCTGTAAGAATGAAATGTGTGACCCTATACTTTAGCCTTATAATGTAATATACTGTCTTTGTAAAGTTTGGTAAAGGTTTTTATAGACATTTAAAGATAAATTAATGAAAAACGGAATAAATCTATCAAATACAATAGTCATGCAACACATATAACCATTTATTGTTACTTTTTTTATTTGTTGTGTATTTGACACAGCAACATGTGGCCACTTGGAGGCAGCGGGGCTGACATATTATCAGCAGACACAGGGTAACATTGGCATTCGCTTCACTTCAGGAGTCATGTTTCTGATCACCCAAAGAATCCAATATAGTAAAATAGTAAAATTATGAGCCATTAAACCAAAACAATACGTTGATAATAAAATGCTCTGTAGAGCTGAGGGGAACAGCAGAACTGGGTGATGATTATCTATGGGTCTGTGGATCAGTATGAGCGGCAACTTTCACATTACATGTTATTTGACCCAATCTTAAGAAAAATATTGATTAATGCAGCTTTAAAAATTGAACCCCAAAACGTCCTTTATCCTGTAGCAGCATACTAACAAGTAGTGCAGTATTGGTCTTACGTCTTTTTCATGTGGTACAAGGAAAGAAGGTCTGTGAAAAATTAATGTTTCCCTTTCTTACCAAAAGCACTAGTGATGATAACAACACTCTTGTATACCATTACCTTATAGAATAAGAGGATGAAGTTGATTGCAAAGGCAACAAACAGCGCCAGCATCCTCATGTTGTAGAAGTTCCTGGCAAAGTAGTTCTGCAGGGGAGAAAGAAAGAGAAGCTCGAATTGTATTTCTAGATGTTACAGGCAGAGCGGTTGATGTTGGAACTTCCAAGCAAACTCTTGAATAAAACTTAAATAAATCAACTGCTTCAGAAGTGTGCTGTTCACATCATTATTCATGTCTAAATATCAGTCTAATTTTCAGTGATGGTTGCTTGCCGTCATTTACATAATTGCATTACTATCAGAACCCTCCACCTTGCTCAGTGAAAACACTGAGCTGACAAAAAAGTTGACCAGCACTGTTAAACCAAAAGGACAGAAAATTTCCCTTTACCAGTAGTTTCCTCTGGTAGGCTATGATCTTCTTCAAGAAGGCAGACTCCTGCAGATCAGGCTCATCAGACTTTGAGGTGTGATGCCTTCTCACTTTTGGTTTCAACTTCTCATTCTTCTGTTGTTTCTCTTGTTTTTCTACATGCCCACCCCTGAAATCACAAAACAACTAACACTGTCACACAGCTAACAATACAATACTGTTTCACTGTTGCTTTACTCATTTGACTTTAGATTTTGTACGATATTACACCAAGCTGGTCTGGAATGGCTGGTAAGAATTGCCATTGTTTTGAAAATAAAAAATGTGGTTGTAAGTAAGTGGATCTTTAGTTAAGTATTTGTGTTGTCAAAATACCCTTTAATAAATACTTCAATAAGTAGTGGTGTGAGGTTGTAACTCCTCTGTCACTGTGGTTTAATTTACAATGCCTGTTGTAGGAAACAGATTACACAGCAAACGTTTACATACTCTGATGTTTTCTCAGGTTCACATTCTGTCACTGCCGTTGCTTCCTTCTCGTCTGAAGATGAGCCCTTTGACTGAAACAGAAAACACTTTTAGACAAATAAGTCAATTTGTGGGTGTAGTGTATTTTAGCCACGTTGCATGCATGGCTTAAAGGCTTTGAAAACCTATTTTCTCTTCTTCTTATGACTGATCCTACTTAAACACACAGATTTCTGCCAAAGTTGGAACCATTTTGATAATTTGACATGGGAGATTTCTGTATTTCTTTTATCTCTGTACTCTTCTCACCGGTGAGAGGAGGGGGAGTTAGAAATTGGAAAAACATTACGTCACATCCTCCCATGCCCCAATCTAAAATCACAATCTGAAGACAGTTGGTCGATTGTTTAATTACTATCAGTCAAATCTGATAAAACCACACTTATTCAGTCCTAAAGAAGCCGATTACTTGAGTTTTTGACTGTTTGGTCCATACTGAAATATCTCAACTACAGGATGGATTGCCGTGCAATTTCATTTAGATGTTCGTTTACTCATGTTCCCCTCAGGATGAACTGTAACAACATTCATGAACCTCTGATTTTTCCTCTAGTTCCATCATCTTTGGTTATTGTCAAATACCTGATGTCTCCGTCTGAGCTCAGGTGGAGGTGCTGTGGGGGGGGTTGCGGGGGTTGGGGAAGGTACCGGTGAGTTGAGCAGTTCAGTCAGGCTGGCATTTGGGTTATGTGGGGTGATCTTGTACTGCCCCCCCTCTCTTCTTAAGTCTAGGCCAAAAATGTCTGATAGCAGCTCGGTCTCACTGGTGTTGACTGCCAGGTCGGCCAGGTCCTCTTTTGGGGAGGTGCGGTCAGAGGCTCTCTTCTCTCTGTCCTCCCCTTCACCCCTCACTTCATCCTGGGTGGGATCAGGCATGTTGGCCAGCAGCTCTGACACCTGGGGATGGAGGCAGTTTCTGTATTTAGGAACAAATCTCACTGTATTTAGTTTGTTATAATGACCCATGGATACACTGCTCTGTTCTTTCAGAATTATACAAGGTAACCTTTATGGTCTTGGCCCCCTCAACCAGATTGCCTCCCATGAAGGTATTGTAGAAGATTCGGCAAAATCCTCGAGCCACACTGAACGCCACATGGAGGAGGCCCAGCAACACGGACCAGTAGAAGGAAACTAGGGTGGTCACCATGTCCTTCACTGTCATGTTCTTTATCTTCTTCATCTGCTTCTTCAAACTCTTCATAGACAGCACCTGAAAAGAGAGAAAAAATTATAGATGAATTACCTCTTCAATGATACTTAATTATCAATCTTCTTGACTCACCGTAGGCACATAAGCAAAGTATAAGGCAAATAGTTAAAAGAAAGAAAATGTTCAAATATTCCCCTACCCTTTTTTTTTTTGATTCTGAGCCGTGTTTGTGTGTGCTCTTACCTTTATGAGAAGCATGACATTGTATCGCAGAGCTAACAGCGCCATGCGGACAGTGGTGACGGAGAAGAAGCCCATTTCAGGGTTCTCCTCGTCTGGCTTCTCCCGCTCACTCTCCTCTTTGACTGCTGATCGCTCACCAGCATCAGACATCTGAGCCGCCAGCTGCATTTCAAAGATGGTGTCCTCACAGAAATTCACAAACAGCTCCATCTTCTCCTTCTCCCCTCCTTCATTCACCACATCAAAGATGAACTGACGCTTGGATTCTTTGACCTGTGCAGAAGGGAAATAAGTGTATTTGTTGCCATTATTGAACACTGTTACCAAATCAGGTGGTGTCTCTTTGAAGTGACTTGATTCACATGCTGAACCATCTTTACCTGAGGTTTCTCCCACTGTGTTCGACTGGACTCACTGATCTCAAAGTAGACCCTCTCAATGCGCTTGGCGCTGCCCATGATCTCGATCCGGCCCAGGTAGGGTTGGAAGTAGTTGAGGACGCTCTCTGCCAGCTCCAGGAAGGTCTGCAGCCGGGTGTCATGAGGCATGTGCTCCGACAGGTTGGTCAGCAAAACCGCCACATTGAAGCCAATGTCCTTTTGAAACACAGTTCAGTATAAAGAGATTTTTTTTTTTGGACTAGAACTGTTTTCTTTTTCAGCATGTTTCCCACTATACAGATTCAAAACCACTCATCCTCCAAAATCCTGTGGCAAATGAGGTCCAGGAGGATGGCAAAGAAAAGATTTCTCATGAAATTACTTGGGTCGATTGGGTTAGATGTGAACTATTCCAGTGTAATTTGCAGGCTGTAATCTGAAGCCTCACCCAGTCTTGAAAAGTAAATACACCTGACAAATGACAGCACACACAGATAATGCATATACAGCATGCTACTGAACAAACTAAAATACTTTCAGTTAAATAATGTAGAGGCCATTTTTAAGCATTTTAATATGAGTAAAAAGTTGCTATAGTAGGGAATTGAACTATAGTATGTTTCTTTTCCTAATTGGTACTGTCCCAGTCAAGCTTAGAAACAATTCAAGACTAGCTACATCTTATCCCATCTACAGTAATTAAAGCAAGCAGGATCATTTTTATGCTCCCCAAACAAACAAAACAAATCAATTCATTAGTGTCTGACTGAACTTTGTGTCACAACAGTGAGAAATACTAAAAATACAATCCACTGTGATAATGATAAAAACATATCAACAATTTCTTTATCTAGTCCAATATATGGAAAGGCAGAAGAAAAAAAAAAACACAGAAACAAAATTAGGGAGAGAGAAAACCCCCTATTAAAATGAGATGTTGAAACTCTAAAAATAGAGTTTAATTATAGATTAATCATTCTGGAGGGCTTATATTTGGACAATTTAACACACTTTGTAGAGCTTTTAAAGATCTGTAACCATCAAAGCATTTACCTTGGCTGGCTCATGAAAGCGCTCCACAAATTCCTCATAGTCCAGGAGTTCATTCTCATCAGTCTCGGCACAGGAGAGCAGGAACTCTGTCTCAGACTGGGTGTAGTGTTTGTGGCTCTCCATGGCCTTATGGAAGTCTCTCTTGGAGATGACACCTGTGAGACCATTCATAAATCTATAAATCGTTAGCAGCTCTCTCCATGTCATTTTGAAAATGTTTTTACACTCAAATGATTGTGATGTTTCCTGAATGACAAACATGATGAAAGGAAATGTGTTTTTAGAGCCTTGCCTTTTCCGTCAGGGTCATACTCCTTGAAGGTATCCGAGGACGTCAGATCTTTCAGTTTTAGGAACATGTCAAAAAACTTGAGGATCATCTCCACGTTGTTGGAGGACTCCACCAACATGTCCACCATCTGCTTCCCAATGGTCCCATTCACCACATTACCTGTTAAATAAGACACATTTACAATATAGGGAATTATCTTGAAACCACAACACACGCATTTAATTTAGTCTTTATTAAATTATTTGCCACGCTTGACCCTGTTCTCAGAGATCACTGTTGGTTGTCTCAAACACCAAAGCATGAATTGAACATGAATTTAGCAGAACCAGTTAGCGCATTTTAGAGAGATATTTGGGTTTTTCTTGTTTCTGTACTCTACTTCCAGGTGCTGAGAGGTCGGCAGCCTGTTGCAGCAGCTACGAGACAACAATTCTTTTGTGTGCCATTGTCTCGTGCTGCTGCAATGCCTGAATTTCCCCTCTGGGGGATCAATAAAGAATTATTTTATCTTATCTTCTGTTACCTCTTCTCCAATTGCTACTGTTCATTTTGTTGGACAAGACTCATATCCTCAGCCTTATGTACAAGCATGGATACAACTAGCAGTGAGTAACTGTATATTACCTTTCAGTGTCAAAGAGTGCAAACACCCTGGTGACAGTCTTGTGACCTTGCGTTTCTGTCACGCTCAGCTCTTTCAGTAAACCATTCCTGCTTTAATATTTAAAAACAAGCGTGCTCACGAAAGCAAACCTACCCTCCAGCATAGACAGCAACATGACCACCATATCTTTCTGCAGATCCATCAGTTCCTTCAGTAACTCAATCTGACTGGAGTCCTGAGGTGAAAAAATAAAAATAAAAACGTGTTAAGAATTTCCCAGCCTTCTACACTTTGTTTAACCATTTCTAAAGAAGAATGACTTCAGAATTAGGGCTCATGATGTAGGACGGTTACTATTTATTTGAGGAAATGTTGCAAAAATCAAAAATTTTAAATTTGAGCTGACAAACTGAAGGCAAAATGCACCTATGCAAATTAACTTATAATAACAATAAATATAATAAGGACATTGTGAAATATTTTCCCCTCAATTTGAGAAGTTTTTCCTCATAAGTGATGGTGAAAGGACTGTGAGATTGGCTGGTCATTATTGGCTGCAGTGAGCAAAACCCTCAGTTTAATGTTTGTTTCAGCCTTTACCTATGGTCAGAATGAAATTTCAGATACAAGCAGCCAAGATGAAGTTTCTTTACAGGATGGCTGGTCTCATCAGTTCAGGTGGTAAAGATGTGTGTTTGCTGCCTCTCATTGGAGGTATTTCAACCATGAGTGACTTTTTAAAAGGTACTTTTGGGCACCTTTTCCTACATTAGATAGCTGACAAGGAAAATGTGACAGGGAATCAGGGGAGAGAGAGAGGATGACATGCAAGAAATATTCACGGCTAGACTCAAGCTGGAGACGTGATTACATTATTTCAGACCACTGGTCCAGACACGCCACACAGTGACTTTAACTCACCTGAGACAACTTCATTTGCATATGAGCGAAGACATGTAGAAAACCAACCACAGCATCCCACAGTCGACTATGGGCCAAGCTCTGCTGGTTGCCAGTACATGGACCCTACGACATCATCAGTAACAATCACAATCACATCACAACCGACAGTAACCTTTACTCAGCAGATTTACTACATGGAAATAAGTGAGTGTTTGCCACAGTTACATCCTACAGATATTGTAGAATATCATGTGGCTTTTCAAGCTGTCCATTACCCTACATAGGAGAAAATATCACTTTAAGGTCATTGATTTCTTTTTATACCGACAATCATGCCTTTTGCCAAATTAATATCATCAGAAGTAAAGAATCTCTCTGCCTTACTTCATTTTAGCATCTAAATAAAGCAACAGCTCCCTGCAGTGAAAATGACACCTAATAATTATTGCTACACACCTTCAAATTGGTGTACTTAAGACCTTTTCACCAGTGTCAGTTTATCCTAACTGCTGTGTCTTTTCATACCTGGATGTACTCTGTGAGTGTATTGAAAACCTGCTTGGCCACATTTATTGCCTTGGAAAAATTCCTCTGGCCCTGCTCATCAATAACATCTTTCCCAGAATAATACCAGTAGAAATCACTGATAGACTCCTAGAGGAGAGTGATGAAGGGGGGAAGGAGGGAGCAGGGGAAGGGGATTCAGAGGAGGAAAAGAAAAGAACACAAGAGTGAGACAGATTAAATATGAGTAAATAAAGTGACCATCACAATTTTTAGTACTAATAACAGCAGTAGTAGAAAATGTAAGTGTAAGAAGTGTAATGACCAAACAAAGCAACTGATGAGCAAAAAACAACAAGCAAAATGCTAAAAAAAGAAAAGGAAAATTTTGAACAACTTGCATTTTGTTTTTATAGTTTTGGTCATTTTTTGCCTTAGCCATAAAAAGTTACAATAAGTTACCATTTTACTCACTCATTAAAAAAGGTAACTGCTGGATATCAAGGACACTGTCACCATGTTAGGTGTTTTATGCTTTGTTAACTGGCTGACCTATACTTGATGCTTTGTCTCTGAACACATGACTGCTGCATAAAGTGGCACGTAAAAATTGCCAAAAATAACATAAAAAAACGAAATTAAAAGAGAAAATAAAATGTCCTTTAAGACTAAACTTGGGCTAGTAAAAGGATAAAAGTGTTTGTTGTGCTGATCTGTCCGTTAGAAGCAATTAGTAAAATCTAAAATTCTACTTAACTGAATGGGACTTTTTAGTCAAAACTGTATATGGACTGTATGACTGAGTGAAGACTTTCAACTTAGGAAAATAAGTATGAACCAGCAGAAGTGAACAAGATGGCTAACCTGTACTCTGAGAAGGTAGTCAACAGTAGAGATAATGATGTTGACGGTCGTATTGTTCCCTGTTTGTGTCCTCAAGTAGTTCTGGAAGTCTGGAAAAGGATATTGCAAAATATAGCAATTTTGCGCACATAACGTGTTAAAATTAAAGCATACAGTAGTGATAACACTAAACACAATAAAATACAGCATTACATGTTATGTTATACCTCAGACATCACAATGGAATTTACACAGAAATGTTATAGGTCTATAAGGGGTCAGGCGCTGCATTAATCAGTGGTGTAATTTAGACATAAAAATGATCTTTGGCTGTGAAATTGACATACTTGTTAAAGAAACAAATTTCCAATATTTTCTAAACTGCAATCACACAATCTTTGTGAAGAAAAAGCGGTTAAATAATGTTGCAGACTCAACAATTTCAATAACTAGAGGGTTTAAGTTGGTAGCTAGTAGAATATTCTCACAGTCTCTTCAGGCAAACCAGCAGAGTTGCTTTTCTTTAATTTTGTTAGCACAAAGATATGATGCAACCCCATAATAGACATGGACAAACACTACCTGACTGGTTAACACCTAAAAACACTCTCAGCAGGTCATCAGTCAAATTTATCCAAAGTTTAGATGCCAACCATATTCCTAGGTCAAATCAGTAAGTACCAGAAAACTTGCACACACCTGAGTTGTGTCCTTCACAGAGCAGCTGCAGGAAGCGGAAAAGGTCACAGGTAAACTCATCATCCTGCATGACCTTCTCACCTGGTCAGAGAGAAGAAACACACACCCACACACATACATGCACACAGACAGACACATGCAGACACACATATGCACAAGCACATACACAGGTATGCACAAACGTACACACGAGACACGGGCATGTGCAAACATACACATGAGTGCACACACACATTCATATATACAGACACACGTACACATAAAGAAAGTCAGAGAACAAAGGAGACAAAAGCAGACAACATATAGGAAAGGGATAGACAGACAAGAAGATGGAGAGTGAAGAAGTATTAAAAAGAGATGGTGCTAATGTGAGGAAATCCCCAGTGTTTTCTTTCAGTCAGTGAAAGGTGTACAGTCATAATACACCGTTCTTACATAACACACACACACGCACACACACACACACACACACACACACACACACACACACACACACACACACACACACACACACACACTCTTGGATGAGCAGTGGGCAGCCACAGCACTTGGTGGTGGACTGGAGTGGATTGGTTTTTAAACTGCAGCATTTTACAGTCAGGAGTCAGTTTAGACTCTTTTCATGCTTTCTCAAAGCTGGCTTGGTTTAAAGTACAATGTGGCGGTTGCTGCTTGCCATTGTGGATTCTGCATAGACTACAAATACATTGAGGAAGTTGAGGACAGCTTCTCTGACTGCGCTAAAATGCTGCTTGGAACCATGGAATGCAAAAGGAAAAGAGGGTCAGAGAAAGAAAGATGAGACACTGCACAATAACTTATACAACATCGACAGAAACATTAACAGAATACATCTATACAATATGACTAGAAACTGAACTGGGCTGAGGGAGGAAAAACTGTAGGTCTGAAACAAGACTGAAAGTGCAGTTTTCTTTTTCAATGCTGGAAATTTGGGGGCAGTGCAACATTTTCTTGTCTATTTATCAGTCCCAGCAGGATGTCAGAGGTTTCATTTTACCTACGGCCCCAAAAAATATGGTCCTGAATTTGTGCTGACTTTTGCTGATGTCCACTTGTGTAATTCAAAACAAAAATGGATCTGACTGCTAAAATAATGGTAGAATTAAATACTAATAAGACTAGAAATAATGCAAGCATTTCTAGTGCTGACACAGTGGTGCAGTGGCTGGTACCCTTGCCTCAAGGCACAATCATCCTGGGTTCAATCCAGAACCTGCCCTGTCCTCCAGCTCTTACAGGGGATTCCAAGTTTTTGGCAGAAGAAATGGGATATACAATCCCTCCAGTGTGTTCTGGGTCTTCAAATGGTCTCTGAATTGAATGAGCATGGAATACCTCAAAAGGGGCTGTCTTCTTTGAAAGCAGTGGTTCAACTTCAAGCTCCTCCCAGATGTTGAGGCAACTAACCTTGTCCCTAAGGGTGAGCTCTGTGATCTCATTCTTGCTGTAACTACCCAAAGTTCATGGCAACTGGTGAGGGATACAATGTAGATCAACTGGTAAATTGAGATCCTGTACAACGCTCACAATACTGCACCAATTCTCCTATCAATCTTCCACTCCATCTTACCCTCACTTGATGGAGAGGCAACTAACTCCCCAAACTTTGGCCGACAACTCAATCTAAACTCAAATCATTTTGAGTTGCACCATTTTCAAGCCATGTACCATGACATCAGGCTTGGAGGTCTCTTCCTGGCCACTTCACACTCATTGCAAACCATCCTAGTGGGTGTTTTTGGTCAGGCTCAGAGGAAGCCATGAAGAAGCAGAATTATATGAGATGCAAAAAGCAGTGATGCAGTCCAAAGGTCATCATCCAGGACACTCTCCACCTGTCAGCTGTACTCACTCCGGGTATACAGGAACCAGATGAGACGTAGTAACAATGTAGGCTTACCCAGTGATGCTGTGATAATGGAACACAGCCTCTGTCAACTTTTTCAAGAGGTGTGTCACCAAGAAAGCCCACCAGTATCCAAAACGACCTACATCTTAGGGCTAATCTCATCCATCCCTGGTGGCTCGACTACCTCATTAACTTCACCAGAGAAATGTGTAAGGCTTCCTCCATGTCTTCAAACTCTGCCTCCCCCAGAGAGGGTGTGTTGTTTGGATTCAGGAGTTCCTGGAAAATGTTCTTGCCACTGCCAAACAATATCGCTGTCAATGTCATCAGTCATCTGATAGTTTCCCAGGACCTTGTTGAGGCCAACTGGAAATTCTTTTCTTTAGACACCCTCCCAAACTACCCCTAGGGTTAATGTTAAACCTCTGACCTCAGAATACATGTGCCTTGCTTCAGACTCTTGGTTAGTGCAGAAGGTTTTTATTTTTGTGAATGTGAGTGGCTGCTGAGAATTCCTGGAATAATCAGTAATTTCTGGTTTGGAAATAGATTATTTGTACATGGAGCATTGGGTATTTTGCAAGAATTCTTCGAGATTCTACCAGAAATTTGGGGACAAAATTGCTAGCTCACATAAACAATGCGGGGATTGATGGCAGATCTTAATTTCCTGGATGGACTGATATATGGAGTTGGTAAATCTTAAGATTTACTCTCTGAAAAGAAAAAGACCCCTACCCTGCTCGACAATAATTGATGCTATGGCAATAAAACTCACTAGAATATTTTCATAGATATGATCATTTGTTGATATGATCGTGTTGTTTTCTTGATGACACGTAAGCTGAAAATAGGATTCAGGATTGTGTAAAGGCACTTTCAGGCTTATTCCCAACACAGTGATAAACCAGATGAGGGGGAATATATTTTTCACAGTTGAAAAAAATGATGAGAGCACATTAATGTTTTATTCTTAATATCTGTCTATAGAATAGGATTATAAAAATGACAAGCTAAGGATGTGGTGCACAGTAACTGCACACAAAATTTCCTCTAGTCCATCAAAAACTCTAAGGTTGTAACACTATATACAGTAAAATGCATGTCTACAACTACAATCAAATCATGAATTTAAAAGACAATACTGAGGTTAAAATAAGTCAAAACATAAAATAATAAAACTTTGAAAGTATTTCAAATTAAGTTTTTTCAACGCAAAACAGTCATGAAGGACAAGTACACTGACTACAGAACACAGCTCAGCCAGAAAACAGAGAGAAGAAAGAAGGAAGGAAAAATGGGTGAGAGTTCACCCCCTTCCACTCACAGAGCAGCATGGCCAAAACAGCCACTGTAAATTTCAAAATGCAAAGAGGAGGTATAGACCAAACAGATGGATGAAAAGGTGAGAGATGAGAGATAAGCAAGGCTGCAACTACTGGCTATTTCTTGTGTTTGCTTGTTCTTTTGTTTTTTTTTGCATATGAATCAATACATTAAATACTTAAAAATCTTTAATCAAGAATATACATTCTAATACTGAATGTCCTAATGTTGTCATCATTTTGTCTCTCATTTCTCTCAAGATGGCGCCGCTCTAGTGGCAGCCTGCTACAGCAGCTCTCGCTCACCGTTGAGCCTTTTCCTTTCTAGTTTTAGTCTTTAAATTTTTTTTGGACATTTTCTGCATGGGATTATGCTTCTGAATGCCCAGCTCAACATGTCCACCACAGTGACTGTGTTTGACCTGGTATTTTTCATTCAACTTCTACAATGTCTACGTCCGTGTCTGGGGGCCCTGTGCGCAGTCGAGGCCCTATTGTTTACAATAGGGATCAGCTGTTGGTGCTACGTAACACAGTGGTGCTGGCGGACGAGAGGCCCGAGGTTCTCCAAGAGGTAAAGAGGAGAAGACGGGGGAGCCATGCCGGAGCCCAGTGCCGAGACAGGAGGAGATACAGACCGGTCCTCCCATCCATCACCATGAGGAATGTAAGATCTCTCCCCAATAAGATGGACAAGTTAATGACACTGACCTGACACCAGACGGAGTACCGGGGTTCAGCATCATGGTGTTCATGGAAACATGGCTGACACCACGGACCCCGGACACAATCACTACACTGGACGGATTTAAGCTACTGCAGGCGGACAGGACGAAGGAGAGCGGTAAGAGGAAAGGGGGAGGGCTGGCAGTGTTTGTGAATGATAGATGGTGTAACTCTGGGCACATCACTATTAAGGAGCAACTCTGCTGTAAGGACATTGAACTATTAGCCGTTAGCATGAGGCCATACTATCTGCCTAGGTAGTTCTCGCATGTTATCGTGATAGCTGCATATATTCCCCCTCTGCTAACGCAGATGCAGCCTGTGATGTCCTCCACTCTGTCATGGGCCGGCTGCAGACCCAACATCCACAGGCCCTCCTTCTCCTCTCTGGGGACTTCAACCATGCCTCTCCATCCTCCACTCTGCCCACCTTCATTCAGTACGTCACACGCTGGAGAGGCCTGAAAACCATCTCTGGCCACAAGGGGCCGGACTCCCAGGCTGCAGGGGACCAGAAGTGGGCGAATGATCTGAACTCATTCTTAAACAGATTTGATCAGTCATCTGCCCTTCCCCGGCCCGGCCATCCCTGCTGCAACACTCCTCATCAGCACCTCAAGTGGACTGCTCCACCCTCACCTCCCCTCCTGCAACTCTCTGCTCACAGCCACCTCCCACTGCTCACCTCATCAACGCAACCCACCCTCCCACACCCATCAGCACACAGCTGCTCCAACCTGACCCTCAAAACATCCCAGGTGAGAAACCAGCTCCGGAGGACCAAGGTGAGGAAGGCAGCAGGTCCAGACGGCGTCAGCTCCAGGCTCCTGAAGTCCTGTGCAGACCAGCTGTGTGGGGTTGTTGAGCACATCTTCAACCTGAGCCTGAAGCTGGGGAGGATGCCACAGCTGTGGAAGACATGCTGCGTGGTACCTGTTCCCAAGACTCCGCACCCCAAGGACCTCAGCAGCTACAGGCCAGTGGCATTAACATCACTGCCCCCTTGTGGGTCCTTCGATGAACCCACTTCAGTTCGCCTACCAACCTGGCATTGGGGTGGACAAAGCCGTCATCTTCCTCCAACATAGAGCCCTCTCTCCAGAGAGAGAAACCTGGGAGCACTATGAGAATCATGTTCTTTGATTTCTCCAGTGCGTTCAACACCATCCAGCCAGCACTCCTGGGGGACAAGCTGGAGAACACAGGGGTGGACCTGCACCTCACATCCTGGATTCTGGACTACCTCACCAACCTTTCACAGTATGTGAGGACACGGGACTGTGTGTCCGACACGGTTGTCTGAAGTACGGGGGCCCTGGCAGGGAACGGTCCTGGCTCCGTTCCTTTTCACCCTCTACACTGGAGACTTTTCATACAACTCACCAACCTGTCACCTGCAGAAGTTCTCTGATGACTCTGCAATTGTCGGCCTCATCACAGATGGGGACGACAGGGAATACACAGGAGTGACACAGGGGACTTTGTGGACTGGTGCCTGCAGAACCTCCTCCAGATCAATGGAGGAAAACCAAAGAACTGGTGGTGGATTTCCGCAGGCGCATTCACTCCCCTTCAACACCAGTGAACATCCTGGGAATGGACATAGACATGGTGACATCTTATAAGTACCTGGGTGTGCATCTCAACAACAAACTGGACTGGACTCATAAGACCACTGCACTTAACACTCTTTTGGAGTGCAAGGGGCACTTCTGAAGACCTTCTATGACTCTGTTGTAACATCAGCCATCTTCTATGGAGTAGTCTGCTGGGGCAGCAGCATTTCGGCTGCGGACAGGAATAAACTGAACAAATTGATCAAGAAGGCCAGGTCTGCACTGGGTTGTCCCCTGGACCCAGTGGAGGTGGTGGGAGAGAGGAAGAGGATGGCTAAGCTGTCATCTATGTTGGAGAATGACTCCCACCCCCTGCAGGACACTTTAACAGCTCTGGAGAGCTCCTTCAGTGGTTTCACCCAAAATGTGTGAAGAAGCGATATCGCAGGTCTTTTCTTCCTGCAGCTGTCAGACTGTACAACCAGCACTGCTCCCAATAGACCATACACCACCATGTCTGTATATCTGTGCAATACTCTTTTTTCATGTCTTTATATTTATGCCAGATTCCATTTGCTGTTCAATATTTCATTTCGTTCAATTCAAGTGCAATATTTATATTTGATATTTAATATTTAATATAACTAATTCTTCTATGCAAGATCTAATTTCTCATCTCAATTCAAAGTGTATATACTGGTCATATATCTCATACTCATATTCTCATGTATATCTGTAAATAATCTTGTGTAAATTTGTAAATTTGTAAATACTTTTTTAAAACTTGTTTATATTGTTCATTTTTTACCAATTAACGGCTTCTGTCCTCTTTGCTGCTGTGTAATGCCAATTTCCCCACTGAGGGATGAATAAAGGTTTATCTTATCTTATCTTATCTAATGTAAGATCAGCCATACTATAACAGTTGAAAATATTACATTCTTATTATTTTGTCCCTCCCATTTCTTTCAATGATGAACAGCTGTAACATCTCTCTGTATAATGCAACACAGTTCACAGCATCGCAAACTGCATCCTCCAAAAATCAACACCTCTATAACAGCTTCAACAAAAAGTGAACATTATAACCTTCATGAAGGTAGAATTTATTATTGGGCTGATATATTAGACTGCACTAGTTTTAGCAAGGTATCTAATAAACTGGCAACTGGTGACAAATTGACAGAATGAATTCATCCTTTTATAAATTGGGTAATTTCATATGAAATTTACAGTCTAACTATTAACTGAAAGATGCTAAAATGCTCTTGGATCAGAGAGGAACTGCAAAGTTTGTGAGAGACCCCTTTCACATGACACATACTCATTTGGGTGCAGTTTTAATAGAGGGTTAATTTACTATTTTTTTGTTTGCCATTTTTTGCATTCATTGCAGCCCTGAGAGAGTGAGTCAGAAAAAGACAGAGATAGTGGCTGAGAACACAGAGAGGATCGTACACTTCACAACAGATAACAACCAGCACAATAACCATCTCCATTACTGAGACAAAACAACCAGCTGACTTAAGTTGACTACATGACCGAGAGGGTGTGGGTGGAGGATGGGGGTGGGGGAGGGTAAAAAGTCATATTAGTAATATTTAGAATGTGCCAGATACTGTACAAATCCTGAGAGGGAGGCAATATATAAGTTCTGTTTTAGATGGCAGGTTGTGATAGTACACCTGCACTTCTACTACTTCTGCCTGCACATGTCTGGATTTTTATATCTTAAAATCTATATGGTATATTCCAAAAAAGGTCATCATCATCAGTTTGCTTATCGTGGAAGAGAATGAAATGACACATTTTACGTCAAAATTCAGAAGTGGACTAAGAGTTTAAACAGTATAAAAACACCAACTACAAAACCAACCAGAGAGCGGGTTATAATTGGCCTACCCAAACTAAAAAAAAAAAAAAAATTAAAAAATCAAACAAACAAACAAAAAAAAGATTAGGATGGTGAGGGTAAGGCAGAAAAGTAGCTACAAGCACAGAGCAGGTAAGGACGAGGTTTGAAGGTCTACACTCAGGACCTGGACAGAACTGACACAACAACTAACCAACCGTAGTGAAAGAAAGAGAGAGAGAGACCAACCAACACACAAGAAAATGGCAGGAGGCATAATTACCACGCTCATGAGTGATGACTGAGGAAGGGAAGAAAGTGCAGTAAACCAAAATGAGAAAAGGAAAACAGGGGGAAGAAAGAAAGAAAGAGAGAAAGAAAGTAAGAAACAAAGAAAGAAACAAAGAAAAAGATTACATATAGGGAAAAGAGCTTTAAAAATTCCGAATTTAGTTGTTTGGTCAACATGGGAATAAATAATGTGTCGACAGAAAACCTGTACAGCTCAGTAAAACTCAATAAGAGTTGTATGGAAGAAATTTGTTATATATATATATAAAATATATAAACACCAAGACCTTGTGCTTTTTTGTTGTTTTTTTTTAATTGTGGACATGCATCCACAGTCAACCTGTTTTTAATAGGGCCTTTAAAAAGTTGATTAATTACTTTGTATTTACAAGACAATAATGAGGAAATTATTAGTAGAAAAAAACATTATCAGCTGTAGCTAGTGCCATGATTTTATGCTATAATAGGTGCAGTAATGACAAATACAAAGTCAGTTTAGTAATTACTGGTTTGGAAAGGATGTTTTCTCCGTTCTGCACATACAGGGATATATAATTCAATTCAAAAAATACCATACAGATAGATAAACACCTCATTGTGACTTCCTTTAAAAAAGAAATATTTTTGTAACATGTATTTAATGAAATTTTAAGCCGTCATGATCTACTTGTAGCGAATACCAAAAAACAAAGTAGCAATATTAAAGTTGTAATGACAAGTACAAAAAAAGTTATTATGTAGTGGCAGTAATTATGCAGGGGTGTATAGGTGTAAGCCTTAGGGCCCTTCCTGAGACAAAACTGTCCAGCTATTAAAACTATGCCGAATTTGATATTGAAGTTCTGGAGTCAAAAGGAGAATCTTTTTTTTATTTCAAAATGGATGGCTGCTTTTTAAGACATCAGAGATAATGATATCCTCAGAAAGTGTAAGTCACAGTCAATCTAAAAATATGTGTATCATGTCTGTGTGGAGTTATGACTCAAATAGCTGTAACCGAGTGCTAAGGGTCATAAAGTACCTTAACCCCCTCCATGAACTGTGTGTCACAGCTACTACTGCAGTTCCCACTGCTGACTGTGTTGACCATTCACCCACAACTACAACAGCTAACTTCCTGCTGTTTTTATGACAGCAGGATGCACTTGTCCCCTCCACCTTAGACAGTATCTTTACCTCAAATCTCCACGCAACTCTCATGCACCTCCCTGAGGAGACATGTCTCAGTTTGAAAACCTCTGCCTTATAATACAATACAACCACTAGAAAGAAGTGTTAATTGTCTGTAGTGACTACTAAGAACCAATTAATTAGCACAGAGACTTCCTACACTATAAACTTCAAAGAAGCCAGGGTAGAAAAATTTAACAAAGACAAAGACTGTCAATTAAATATTTCTAGGCCGTAATTTAGAAATGCACATGTTCTAAGCGTTTTGTGAAAAATTAAGCTCACAATCCTCAAAGCTTGACACAACTGGAATTTCTCAAATTAAAGCAGAGTAGTAATTTCCCCACATAGAATCAAAAGTATATCTGTAAGTTATACTTCCTTCATTAGATCATAACTATCCTAATGTCCTCATGCCTAAAAAACAAAGCAGGTCTTTGTCAGAACCTGCCAAAACATATATATGTTCACATTTAGGGATTCCATGCTTGTATAAGTGAAGTGCAAAGAAAAACGGAAACAAAATCGTATATGTCCTACACTGTAAAAGAAAAAATACAGCTATTTACCCTTTTTTAACCAGAAAGTACTTAAAACAAACTTGTAATGTAGGTAATCACTGCACCTATTGTAACATGATAATAATGTGTGCACCAATGATTTCTTATTATATACAGCAGTTAGTTTGCAAGTTATTATTGTCGTTTAAAATCTAGTACTACAAAATCGTAATACAAAGTAGAATGTCCTACAACCTAGATTCCAAAAGAGTTTGGTCGCGTGGTAAAACATAAATAAAACTTAATACAATAACTTGTTCATCCTATTTAATGTTTGACCTCATCGACTTCATTGATTTTTGTAAATATCTGCTTCTTCTGAATTTGATGGGAAGTTGAAGTTGGGACAGGAGCAACAAAAGACTGTGAAAATTGTGGACTGATCCAAAACCACCTGTTCGGATCATTCCACAGGTAAACAGGTTCATTGGTAACAGGTGATAGTATCATGATTGGGTATGAAAGGTTCATCCTGGAAAGACTCAGTCGTTCACAAGCGAGGATGGAGAGAGGTTCAACACTTAGTGAAATACCGCGTGGAAAATGATCCAACAGCTTAGGAACGATATTTCACAGTTGCAAGGAAATTAGGTATTTTGCCATCTATAATCCATAGTATCATCAATTGATGCAGATGTAAGGGTTAAAGCCGAAAACCAACATTGAATGCCTGTGACCTTTGATCCTACAGGTGGCACTGCATTGAAAAACAACATGATTGTATGGAGGATATGACTACATAGGCTTGGGAACACTTCAGAAAACTGTTGACGGGAAACAGTTTGTCACTTTGTCTACAAATGCAAATTAAGACTATATATCAACCTATATATCAACAATGCTGCCAACTTCTCTGGGCCCAAGCTAATCTGAGATGGACTGACACAAGGTGTAAACGTATGCTGTGGACTGGCAAGCCTGCATTTCAGATTGTTTGTGGAAATCATTGGCATCATGTCCTCCAGGTTAAAGAGAAAAAGAACCATCCAGATTGTTCCCAGCTCAAAGTTTAAAAGCCAGAACAAGTGTATATGTACAAAAAACTGTATTATTCTGTATTGAATTGTATATTGGCCAAAAAGGATTTTCAAATTATTGCATTTTTTTTTTATTTACGTCTTATAAAGCATCCCAACTTTTTAGGAATCAGGGTTGTACACTGTTGTAAGCTGTCCACAAGAAAGTAATTGATTTGAATTTTGAAAAGTATCGCTATGCAATCTAAAGGATGTCTGTGAACATATTTAACAAATGTATACACACAGAAAATGTAACAGGCAAATCATAAGCACATACACTAGTACACCAGGAAATCATACTTGATAATGCATGTGAACAACAGGTAGTACTGCATTACCACTTGATAAAATTCAACAAAACGCTCAACCAAAGTGATGACAGGATAACCGGGACAAAGCAAGATCAAGAAAGATGGTTTGACAAGGATAAAAGAATCTTCATGTATCAAAAGTAACAAACAAGATGCAACACCAAGGAGAATATTTCTTCTAGCATAATGACTTAAATGATCACTTCCTATAATATTATTAGTGCTACAGACCAGGACATGCTAATGTAAATACTTTCGTTCTTTCATTTCATGAAAAACGTTGAGATTTTGGACTGGAGGAAGAAAAACCTCCGTTAGCTATCTTAGAATCTACCCTTTAATATTCCACTTTGAAACCAATGGTTTCAGCAAGCAGTGCCTTCTGGATTTTTATAGGTAGGTTTATTTAAGTGACATTTAAGAACATTAGTCGCACCTGGTGAAGAAAAGCATTTTAACATCAACACACTACAGAAAAAGAAATATTCATTCAACTTCTTTCTTTGCTATGATCATTCAGTAATATAAATCAATTAGGGGTGAAACATAGTGAAGCTTACCTGATCCCTCCTCTGTCACCATTCCTAGCCCTTCTGCTTTGTTCTGCCTCTCAAATGCATTTAGGTCCAGAACACTGAAACAAAGACACATTGTATGGTGAATCTCTGTCTGTGCTCCCTACTCTGACCTACCTCCAACCTGCAACCATGGCCAGTGGCTGAGCATTGCTCTGTTAATCTGTATGTAAACGCCTGAATTCATCTTTTCAAGAGTAGCATCTTGAAATTTGCAATCTTTATTTTAATGCAAAAAATAAAAAAATAAAAACCTATTTTCTTCTTCTGCAAAAATCTTGAGGTAGTGCTATAACAAACAAGAGGACCCCACCCACCTTACTGAGACAATTCAACATATTCAGCACAAAATAAAAAATGGTGTTGGTGTATGTATATTAGCAAAAACTAATGTGCTGAGCTAAGTGATGAGGCCAAAGATAAGGTTGAGCTTTCTCCTTAAAGTACTGCACATTAGCATTTTTTTGGAAGCTCTTTTTTGCAATCAAATTTATGTCTGAATCGTCACTGGATTGATGAATGTGTATGTAAAGACTTTGGCTTGAACTTAACATCATTATCCAACCACCAATGTCTTCACCACATTTTGCAAAACAGCTTGATGACACATTTTACCAGTACAAATAAAAAAAAGTGGCTAAAGCAAATTTCAATTTCACCAAGATAGTCAGGGACGCCCAAATACACAACACTGCAAGATCGTTACAGACAGTGTTCCACATTTATTACTGAAGGGATTTCTGATGTTGTGAAGCAAGAGATTTCAAAGACCCACAGTGTGGTCCAACTTGAGCCCTGTTTTTGTAAGGCATTAAAAAAGTATGGACCCATGGATGTACAACTATCACTGGTTTAGCAGAAAGCTTAAAGACATGATGATTCTCAGGTAAGTTATAAGGAGCATCTATTTTTCTAAGGGGATTCATTTGAGATAATGAAGACTTCATTATCTCACTGAATCTAAAAACATGTATATAATGTCTGTGTTCAAATCTGATTGAGTTATGACTCTGAGAAGGAGTGAGTCTGATGCTTGGTGTTTAAAAGTAAGGTAGCTTCCTCCATGAGCTGTGTGTCACAACCGCTGCTGCAATTGCTGACCATGTTTGTGAGCAGTCAAATCAGTGGGCCAAACTACAGTAACTAACTTCGTGTTGTTTGTAGAACTTTACACAGTATTTTTGCCTCTGTCTCTCCCTCTATATGATCCCTTCCACCCTCCTATGTCCTCAGGGTTGCCTCATAGTATGAAAACCTTTGCTCTAAAGTAATGCGGAGTGAGCACCTTCAGGTTCTGAAGAATGAACCAAACCAGACCCGCTCTAAACTATTAAAACAGGGATATAAAGGAAAAGATCCATGCAGAAATTAAGTAAGTATATGGCTCTAATGCCTTATTCTCATTATTGGCAGTAATCAGATAAGTGTGCATGTAAACACAGTCAGTAAAACGATTTTTTCTTTTAAATCTATATTCAACCCCTTTTAGCTAAATATACTTGCCTGCTAATTGAGTGAGCTTGTCCAAACCACACACGGTCAGAACCCATTAACCAACTAAGTTGTGGTAAAAATACGTTATAAGTATATTTGTTTCACTCCTGAAGCAACAAGAGTTTGTAGAGTTACCTGCATGACTGCATCAGACCAGCCAGACTCTGAAAAAAGCCCACATCCTTTTTGTCTTTCAGATAATCCAACATTTTCTGTCAAAGAGACAGGGAGAGACAAGAAAAGATTGAAAGACAGGATCTCAACAGCAAAATGCACTTCACGGCAATACTGGATTGGACTGCATGTATTGTACACATGTCGCTGTTCAGTTGAATACAACAGCCCCGCCATAACGTCTATCTTCACAAAGCTCATATTGTTCAGGTATTGTTGACATTGTCAGAAATGTGTAGATTCAGTTATATATTTATAATTGATTTTAAAGGTGATGTTGTGGACTATATTATACTGAGAGGTGTTTCCAATTGTTTGTGTTCCCCATGTATATATACAGTATATACATGATGGGGGCAGAATATTTGAAACAGCTCTGAACATAATGCAGTCCAGTATAACACCATCACCAACTATGAATTCAATGCTAAAACAAGTACATTTAATTAACTGCTCTCTGAATACTTCAGGCATCATAAAAGTAAACAGTATGGCAGAACAGTTGTATTGGATTGCATTCCAATTTACAGGTATGCCCAATAAAGTGGCCACCCAGTGTATAGTTTTTCATGTGCAATGTAAACAGTAACAACACTAGAATTATAATAAAACTGGCCATGCACATGACAGAAACAGAAGTGACTGAACGCTGAAATACCTGCTGTACGGTCGAGTTTCCTCCATTGAGAATAGCTATGCCCAGCTTCAGAGTGGAGGCCACCATGGGACCCATCTCACCTGGTGAAAAGGAGTTGGACATAAGTCTTTTATCTACCATAGGGCAGGGTCATTCCAAAGCCCCTGTCTAAAGAATGAATGCACTATTACACTTTAATAACTTAACCTCCATGCAGAGAAGACTAGAAAAAAAGTTGGCAATAGATTCAATGTATTTTCAGCAATACAATGTAAGTTCAAACATCAGAGACAGTTTCCTGACATGATGTAGGTGTAGGTGACTATTCAATGATTCATGAACACTGTCACTGATTACTCATCATCAGTACCAATTATGCTATAAAAATATGTATGTAAACCTTGTCCGATCAAAGTTTGCTTTCAAATAGGGAGAGCTGCAAAGCAGTTTAAGCACCAACTAACTCCAGTTTTGAAAAAAAAGTGTGTTTGCTGCCTTCAGCTTTCACCTACATGCATAAACCCGAGCATTGTAAATGATTATACGGTACATTCAATCAACTAGTAGTGTTATAGTGTAGTAGTTTTAATATGTAATAATGTTAAAGGAGGGGGAAGGCAATTCAATTCAATTCAGTTTTATGTATGTAGCACCAAATCACAACAGAAGTCATCTCAAGGCACTTTTCATGGACATCATGAGCAAGTACTTGGTGACAGCAGCAAGAAAAAACTTCCCTTTAACAGGCAGAAACCTCAGAACAGAACCAGGCTCTACATGGGCGGGCATCTCCCTTGACCGGTTGGGTTCAGACAGGACGTTCAGTAAGTGAAACCTACCTTTGCTTGCGCTGATGGTTTGAAGCACCATCTCAGCAGCTCCACGGTCATGCAGTCGAGCCTGCTGATACAGCAGCTTCTGCTTCTCCATCTCCTTCTCCTGTTTATGTGAAACAGGACACATGTCTGACAGGCAGCAGCATACTAGTTTATAGCCAACATGGGGACGGACAAATAGATAGACAGACAGAGAGAGTGACTGATAACCTACTTCAAAGCTCTTCACTTCCTCTCCATCCTCATCCTCTTCATCATGGCAACTCTGAGGGAGCGAAGATTTTTTAAAAAAGAGAGTTACATGTGGACAGCAGAGGCATAATATGTTGCAAAAGCAAGAATTAACATTGCCAGTATTATCATCATCATCACTATCTGTGATAAAATAAGATATACCTTTATTCGGCCCACAGTGGGGAAATTCACAAGCCAGCTAATTTATATGTAGGTAAGTAAGTAAGAAATGAAAAGGTTGCTAGTACTGATATTTAGTAGCTGGTACCTTAGCCATGATGTCAGCATAGGCCATGTAGAGATTATCCTCATCCAGTTTACTGCAACAGGAAACACACACACACGCACAATTTGACTGGCCACACTCAATTATTGAAGCAGCTCTAAGCTTTTGTTTTTTTTTTTTGCAGAATTGACTTAAACTACTCTGGTTATGTGAGGGGTCCACTGGTACTGTTGATTCCACTGAAAATCAAGTGCTGTTGCAAGTGTGATACAGCAAAGAGCAGAGATAAACAAAAGACTGGTGAAAGGAGTTAGCGAGTCAGAAAAATCCAGATACCTTTCTGAAGAGGTGGCAGAGATAAAACACCAGGAAATGTGGGTCTGAAGTTTGACTGGTGGCCAGATAGAAGTCTTCCCTTTCTTTTTACATGTAAGTAGGCAGTTGCCAAAATATTAACTCTAACTTATGCTGGAACAGAAGATACCTCAAACCTTGCATCTTACATATATCAATGAGAACCCACCACTTCTCTGTGAGCGCTGTTCTGCTAAACAGCTGAATGAGCTGATGCAGTGGATCAATGTGTTTCACCCCCTCCTCTTCCTCAGATGGCTCCTGTTCCCCTGGTTTCTGAAACAAACACACATTCCCAATCACAGAAGACTCTATGAGACATGCTGAAAAAACAATAGCCTTAAGGACTACTTTTTCTCAAAGTGTCAAAATGAACTTACAGCAAGGTCCTCTATGAGTTTATCTTCAAAGTAGTGTTCCTCTGCCTCAATCCAGGACTTCTCATAGCCCTGCAGAAACAAGTTGACAGCCCGGTGCCTAGTTTGGGCGAGATACAGTAGGAATAACTTAATATTTTCACAAATAAACCAGATGTACAGTCCACACATTCGCGTGCACACTCTGGATGTGTGTGGGTGACATAATGTACCTGGGCAAGTTATAGAGCGGTGCCATCCTGAAGCAAGCAACCACTGCTCTCTTCCTCTGTTTGGACAGCAGTTTGTGCCAGACAGCTTTCTTACTGCGCTGAGGATGTTCAACCTAAACACACAAATCTAACCACTCAGTATGGAAGACTTTCAGTTGATGTAGCTCAACATGTAGAGGCCACATTTCCCAAACCTCAAGAACATAGTGGTTTTTCAAAAAGATATGTTTATGAATAGTTTTCAGGCAACTTTCAACTGTTCCAAGATTAGGTGCAGGCCAGCCTCTCTTTCCAAAGCTGCACTTCTTTGGAGCACGTACATAAAGCCAGTTATGATAATATAACTGTAAATATGACATAGATAGTTCCCGTCGCTTGTACTGCCTCATTATTGAAATGCAATGTTGCAAATGTCTTCTGCCATGTGTCATCTTTTGTTCTTCTAACACACATACACACACACATACCTGGTCCAGGTGGAAGAGGACATGAGCAATGTCCAGGACTCTCTCCACAGTCTTCTCGGGGTCAGAAGTGTCCTCATAGTGGTTTGGGAGGTCTCTGTACAAAGCCATCTGCCAGCGAATAGCTGGGTCCTCCAGCTGTACAACACACACATATATAAAGTTACAAAGACATAGAGGACATGCATTAAAATGTGTGTTGAGGGTGTGTTCCTCCATGAACACTGTGGATTGTGTGGATTTCAGCTAGATTGTGAATCAAATGATGGAGCTACTTTCATTCAGAGTGACCACTATAAAAACTGCTTTTTAGCTTCTCAGTCGTGTAAATATAAAGACGTCATCCTCAGTTACTCCAAATTTACCTGCAGTATGTTGTCTAAGTTGTTTAATTATTAGCTCAAAGTATTCTTACCTTTCCTTGTAAATGGAGATTGTTCCTGATGATCTCTCGAACTTCATCCTCTGTATCTTTCTGTTGTGAGAGCAAACATACAGGTTTCAAAGGACATATAATTGTAATATATCAAAAAAAGTATGCAGTAATGCAGCTGCCATATTAAATCATCATAAGGCAAAGGTAAGCCGAAGCAAATTAATCTATATAGCACAACTCTTACATATTTATATTCAAGTGTCTCCAAGCAAATGTTTTTAAGACATCAGTAAAATATTCTGGCTAAGGCTAAGTCATCTAGATAGTTATATAAAAGCAGCACAATTCTGAATTCTGTTCCGTGACAACTGGCAGGTGCAGTTTTTTAAGATTTTCTGATAAAAGATTATGATGGAAAAAACTGATTCTGTAACAGATTTAATGTGGTTGCTGAAGATTAGCTCGGGGTCATTGACTACTCCCAGATTCCTGACTTGTTCTGAGGTTTTAAGCGACAGAGTGCTTTGTTTTGCCAATGTCATGGAATACCAAAAACAACTGCTTTGTCCCTTGACAACCTGTCAATAATCCCGTCACTTTTTCAACAGGATGGAAGTAGTCAAGAGTATGTAATACGTAGTCAATCCAACAATATTTTGTGATCCATTTTATCAAATGCACCACTGAGGTCAAGAAGAACAAGGGTGTCTTGCATGCATCTACGGTAAGCTTATGTGAAGACCATAGGTGGTGATAGGACATTGTGTCTTGGAGGCTAAAACTCACAATGTGAACACACAGCATCAAACCTGTCATTAAGAGATAAAAAATGTTTGGTGAAGCTGTTTATGTGACCATGTCTAATACTATTTCAGTCTAATTTCCACAGTATCTTACGTTGGAAATTATTGCTTCATAATGCAAAATGTGACACAGCAGTATTTGCTTTGTAAAGCATTTCAAGAATAAAATATGCTGATGCACAGGATTAATGAACTCCAGTAATTTGACAAGACCCACATTAGTTATACCCAACTTGTGTGATGTGTGTAGACGTGTGTGTGTGTGTGGTTATTTTGGAGCTGCGGGGTGTCAGTCACATCTTATTTAATGAAAGTAAACACAGTAGATGGCCATGTGTAATGGCACTGTGCTCTGGCGCAGCACTTCTCAAGTCAGAGGATGCAGCGAGAGAGAGAGAGGGTTATAACTGTCTCTCACTAAGAAGCCTGTCAATTCATAAAAAGTCATCAAATATTTTACAAAAAACTTCAGCATAATTAATTTAAATTAAAGTGATCATTTTAACTGAAATTAAGTGTGAGATGTTCTATACAGTCAATAAAGTTGTATATAATTTTCAACTTACATAGTTTCTTGTCATATGGATGTCTCATACTATACAACAGCAATTTTAATAATTAAAAGTGTTTTTCCTACCTGGGTGAAGCGGTTCTTAGCCAGTGCGATGAGCTCTTGTTCTCCAGGGGCACAGATGTTGAGTCCAACAGGCAGCAGGCGCTTTAGAGTGGCAACGATAAGACTTGTCTGCATCGAGTATCGATCTCCCTTTCTCTTCATCTTCTTCCTCTCCTGGTCTGAAACTATTCCCTGAGGCAAAGTCAAACATCGGAACACAAGAAAGGCACACAAGGATCAATTAAGCTTCATGTCATGCTCTTCCTTATGTAAGCCTCGACTCCCTCCACTCCCCTTTAATCCATGTGTCCATACCTTTGACATCTTACACTTGGTGTCAGTGATGAGGAAGGACATATTGTTGATTTCATTCTGGACCACAAAGTTCTGCTCTTCTCTCTTGAAGTTCTGGTGATAACATGACACGATTGATTCATCATTCCACGGTCATACTGTTATGTTGGCTGATGCAGTATTATTTCACACTCTTGTTTGGAATACAAGATTTGTAAAGAAATTGTGATGGTTCAGTGACAAGTTAAAAAGACTATGACCTTCCACATATGTGTTAAGTTGAGATGGCATACTGTATAAAAGAGTAGCTTGTATTTGTCTGGATAAGGGTTTAGCCTTATTCTTGTACCTCACAAAAAACCTCTACAGGTGAATTATACCACCACAGTATAGTACTCACAACCTAAATATTTCATGATGAGGTAAAGCTTTTCCTGGCCAAGGAATAATACATGATCTGCAGTTCCATATTTGCCCAATGGGTCCATGTAGCTGCAGGAATCAGTGGGATCATCGGCACAACCAGTCCTTTGTGGGAAGTCATTTGATTAAGTATTAATTATTGAAAATGCCAATTAGTGGACACATACCATTAGATCTTGTCCAGTGCTCACTTTTCTACCTCTCATTGTGACATTTTAACTAGGCAGCATGTTATTGTGCTTCTTTGCATCCTCCTCCGTGATTTCCTTACATGAGACTTGGCCCAGAAGATGAAAACCTCGGCCACCATGCGGAACAGCTCCTCAGCCTCTGGGTTGGACTCTTTCAGCCATCTGGCCCTGTCAGTAAGTCAAGGCAGGTTAGTGATTGTGGCACTATGTAGAGGTTTCCTGTGGAGTTTTAGACCTCTCATAGCGCTATGTGGATGTTTAATTAATGGGTCCCTGTTTGGTTATCTCGCTCGCATGGGAGAGACAATTCACAGCCCTACCAATGGTGTCACACTATTCTACCGATCATGGAGTAATGCACCACCAGTGAAGGCAGAAAGGATTTAAATAACTTCACATTTAATGGTTACACACAATGTATTTTAGTGAGTAACATTAAATGTAAAACATAACTTTTGTTTGTTTATGAGAAAACTCCACAGGGCACCTTTGAGCATAACAATGTACTTCATACTACTCCACATACGGATATATAGATATATACTGTACCTGTTGTAGTCAACAAATCGTATGAGGAGAGGGTAGAATGCGTACAGGTCTCTGACCAGTATGGTGAACTGATCCATGATGAGAAGCTCCGTCTCTGACATCTCACCCCTCCCCTCCGCCTTGCTATGCTCCTCATCCATCAGCACAACTGCTGCTTTCTAGAGTACATAGATTGATATAGATATATTGTCATCCTAGCAGTAGGATTATTGTAATCATAATTCCTTATGACTATTATAAGACATGTGACACATTAAAATTGAATATCAGTATTTTAGGCACATTTCCTCTTGAACTTGTGTGAATGTGACTGAAATATTTAAAGATTAAGAACTCTTTCGAAACACAACATTGTACTGACATTCATCATTTACCCCACTGTTGACACACCCCTGACAGCTTAGGACGGTATTACTTGTATACAGTATGTGTATTAACTTTATGAGTACGTATTATTTTAGTCCACCTGTGTCTATTCTGATGAGCTACATAATCTGTAATACATATTAAAATAACCTGACTCACTTTTTTAAGTTTCTCCATCAGAGGCAAGAAGTGGGTCTTGAGAAGCTGGGCCTTGGCCTTGCTGATGATTGGTTGAGAGAAGACTTTGGAGCAAAGACAGAGATGGGGTTCAGTGATTAAGCACAGAAAAATACATTTGTGTTCATTGCATTCAATTCGATGCAGTGTGTGTGTGTGTGTGTGTGTGTGTGTGTGTGTGTGTGTGTGTGTGTCAGGGTAACTGATGGACGGTGGCATTTAAAACTTTTTAAAAACTTTCAATGCTACCTGAAATTATTTTGAAAACCATTTGACAAACAAACTGAATCAAAAATATTAAACCTTCCATTACATTTTTTCCATTTTAAAAAATTGCATTCTTTAGGTCATTATCAACTGACTGAAGCACATTTCATGATAAACACACAGTATGTGAAGAGACACGAGAGAGAGTGAGACCGAAACATACTGCACACAAGTCTCAGAGATGGAACATCACACACACACACACACATAAATTGTGTCCTGTTTACCAGCCAGTCTTTTCATCCAGGCTCCTTCATCTATTCCCAGGTTGTTGTAGATGATCTTGAGAATGTTTCCCAGCAGAGTGTTCATGTGCTCAGAGGTCACTGAGGTGCAGCAGCTGTCAGCTTTGTCTGGGTTGCTCTCTGGTCCATGTTCCCACCAGTGAGACATGTAGCTGCACAACATTGGCAGCACCACCTACACATAAAGGAAAATACATGCTGCTGGTTAAACTGTGATGAGATCACCCACTTACTCACCCTGACATGATGCTTTTTAAAGCTTCTCATCGACCGTTTGACAATGAACCCACACAGATAAAAAAATTATGTGAGCACTATTTAAACTCAATCAACAGGGGCTTTCGGAATTTCCAATCAGCAGCGTCTGTGGTGTCTGTGGCACAATGTCATGCCAAAACACTATAAAGGTACAGAGTTTTATTAGTCAAGAGGGAAATTAATCAACTGCATTTAACACATTTAGGTATTTAGTAGCAGTGGGCAAACAGTGCAGCGCTGTGGGACCATCTCCATCTCTCTACCTCTAATATCTAATATGGATGATTTTGAGAAGAAACCATGCAAGTTATATATCCTACCTCCATGACATGGGGCATCTGGGTATATCTCATGCCAGACTCTGCCAATTCCATGATCTCTTCCAAAGACTTCTCCAAGTTTGGGATCAGAGGACAAACTTCCCCAACCTGCCCTGGAAGACCGAGAGCTGAGAGGTGGAAGGAGAAATGCACTTAGTCACCAAAGGTACAATACACTGAACAAAAACACTTTTGTTTTTGCTCCCATCTTTCATGAGTAGACTTTTTCTGTGCACACAACAGTCGTCTCTCAAATTGTGTTCACAAATTTATGTTTATGAGCACTTCTCCTGTACCAAGATAATCCATCCATCTGAGAGATGAGGCATATCAAGATGTTGATTAATTTGCATGATTACTGCACAAGTGTGCCTTGGGCTGCTCACAACATGAGGCCACTCAAAGATGTGCAAAGGATTTCACATTACTAGAATTACAGATATGCATTTTTTTTTTTTTGCATCATACAGTGGGACATATCTCCTCCACACAGAGTTAATCAGGTTGTTGACTGTAGCATGTGGGATGCTGGTCCACTCTTCAATGACTGTGCTGGATATTGGCAGGAACTGCAACATGCTGTTGAACATGTCAATCCAGAGCATCCCAAACATGCTCAGTGGGTGGGTGACATGTCTGGTGAGAATGTAGGCTTTGCAAGAACTGGGATGTTTTCAGCTTGCAGGAATTGTGTACAGATCCTTCTAATATGAGGCCACATTTTATCGTGCTGCAACATGTGGTGATGGTGGTGGATAAATGACACGACAGCGGGGGACCGCCTGTCGCTCTGACAGCTCATTATTCATAGCCCCAAAAATGTCCTAAAACACCAGCCCAAAGTCCCTCTCAGGGTCCACGCTATCTGTGTGCATTCACATTGCCATCAATAGAATGCACCTGTATACATGGTTCATAGCTTATGTCTGCCCATACCATAACCCCACCACCACCATTCTGTTCACAACGTTGAAATTTGAATTAGCAACGTTGAATTAGCAAACCACTTGCCCACATGTAGCCATCTGCCTGGTACAGTGGAAGCCTGGATTCATCCAGGAAGAGAAGACTTCTCCAAGGTGCCAAACACCATTGAGGGTGAGCATTTGCTCACTCAAGTCGGTCACAATGACAAACTGCAGTCAGGTCAAGACCCTGGTGAGGACGACGAGCATGCAGATGAGCTTCCTTGAGACAGTTTCTGACAGTTTGTGCACAAATTCTTTGGTTATGCAAACCAACTGTTGCATCAGCTGTTCCGAGTGGCTGGTCTCAGATCTTGCAGGGGAAGAAGCTGGAAGTGGGGGTCCTGGGCTGGTGTGGTTGCACATGGTCTGCAATTGTGAGGCAGGTTTGATGTTCTGCAACATTGGAGACAATTACGTGCAAAGGCTGCCTTCAATCTATTGTAGTGAAATGAACACTTAATTTACAGGCATCAGTTCTGGTGGGCAGTCCTGCAGTCAGCATACACTGCATGCTTCTTCAAAACTTACATCATATATTGTGTTGTATGATAAAACTACAAATTTTCAAATGGCCTTTTATTGTGACCAGCCCAAGGCACACCTGTGTAATAATCATGCTCTTTAATCAGCATCTGGACATGCCACATCTGTCAGGTGGATGGATCTTGGCAAAGGAGAAGTGCTCAGTAACAGGGATTTTAACAAATTTGTGAGTCATCAGCAACTCACTCAGTGTTGTGTTTTCTCTTCATTAGAAAGATTGCACATTGGTGTAATTCAGCCCCCTCATATATGTGTAATGCAAGCACACCTAGCAGCTAAACACTGAAGTGAAATTGATATTCAGTAGTACCCGCTCTGTCTTTAGCTCCTTTGCAGTTGTAGATGGAGAAGCTGTTGAACTTGTTGATGTGACGCTCCAGGAATGCAACAGGGAAGGCTGCTGAGAAGGCAGCTAAACACTTTCCTAAAGCTGGACGCTGTCTGGAGAGAGCAGAGGAGAGGATGAACAAATTATCAGTACTTTCATTATCAATCATCCATTTCATTTTTTTCAAATAAGTTTTGTCCAAACTAATGAACAATGTTACTTATTTTGTCTAAACATGGTAAAAAAAACAACAATACTTTAAGATAGGTTACTTTGTAAAATTTGTTACGTAGTAATACATTTTGAAATATTAAATTTAGATTCACCTTTCCTTTTTCTTGTCTTAATTGTGTTAATTGCATGAGTGTCTTGTTTCAGCTCTTAGGAACATCATAAATTGCTCACTTTACTTACTTACTGTACTTCAATTTTATCCTCTCTATTTTGTGATGAGAAAATGATGAGATGGGTTTTAAAGCAGTTTGGCAGCATTTCCTCAAACTGAAAAAAAAGATGCCAACAAGGAGCTCATGCTGACATGCTGACTGCTGTGAACCGCTAAACAGTGTAAGGACCACTGTCTTCACCCCTCTCTCTCTGCCTTAAATATTTGAAAGAAGTACATCAGAGCATTCATGGAGTTCTAGGTCTCTAAGGCGTATCGATCAGGACTGTTGAACCAACAACAAGAAAAAAACATACAGAATAAACATACTGAACACACTGTAAACGTTTATGGCTGTGAGATTTCTCTGTCACCTTTACACTGTGTGCCATGTTGGTGTGCTATATTTGCTCTTTCTGTGTTATGTGCATCTAATGGCCATATCATCCAGGTGTGTGGACGTCAGTGAGAAAAATGAGGGTAAACTATGCTGAATTTGAGTTGCACCCACATGCAGGTGTGGAGGAAACATGATTCTATAACAGGTTTCCAATACCTAAAGACCTGTGCAATGTCAGATATACTGTACCTCTCTACATAGATGCTTTTGTTGGTTCCCAGAAAGTAGAGGCTGTTGAGGATTCTGTAGCAGGAAACCTGGACATCATCCACTGGAAGAAGAGAGGCAAACAAAAGAGAACTTTTACAGTTTACATTTTAGGGAGCAAAAAATGGGTAAATGAGCAACTTTGAAGTTTTGCTTCAGAATGAAGCAGGAATCTATTTCAAGTTGGAAATTTGACATTATCCTTAAAGAAGAAGATATTAACGGTTTTCATCTTCATCAGACACAATGTGAACAACACAAGTCAGTACGCACATATGAGGTCTTCTCCAAACATGTTCTGTCCGATGTGTTCAAACAGGGAGGAGAGGACAGGCAGCAGGGCAAAGGTGGTGTAGTTGATGATCTGAGTGACACCTCTCGGCTGCTCCCTGCTGTGGGTGAACTGACCAAGCTTCAGGTTCTCCTGTGTCTTCTCCAGATCCTCTGCTGCACTGTCAAAGTACGACCGCAGTGCTGCCTTCACTGACTCCAGACCAGTTTTCATCACTGTCCTGATATATGGGGAGAATTAGGTTTTACATTATTATCTTTACAAGAGAGACTTCTGCCAACCAACTGTAATTTAATAGACTGTGTAACTAAATGCATATTGTACTATTTTAATCACTGCTACTCAAATTAATTAAAACAAAGACAGAGAAATGACTTAGTTTTATCTCCTCGATCTATAAGAAAGACGTGTTAAGAGTTGGGGGGGAAAAAAAGAAAGTTGTATCAGACCACTCAAAGCACTTTCACATTGCAAGTGAGCATTCACACAGGGTGCCACCACCATTAACCTCACACCACCATTAGGAGCAATTCAGGCTTCAGTATCTTGCACTTTGACATGTAGACTGCAGGGGGCAGGGATCCTTCTGATCGGTGGACGGCCACACTCCCTGTGAGCCACAGCCAGCCCTAGCTACTAAGCAAGAGAGAGGAGTGGCAGTTTTGGGCTTGTTTACTTAATTTAAATTGTGTGGACCTCACCTGACCTGAGTTGCCTGATGTTTTTAAAATGGTAGAGGTATGAGGCAATGAATGAATTGGAGACAAAAAGTGTGCTTTAGTGTGAATTTAAGAATGAACTAAAGAGCAACACACAAAGGTACAGTAGCCAGGATGAACCAATCAGCAGCATGATGAATGGCTGTTTTGCTGGAGCTAGGAAATGGGCAGTAGTGAATCTTGGTTTGGCTACCCCCATCAACCCGTGAGGTTGACAGAGCCATTGGGTGGGCTTACAATGGCCATCTGCATTTCAATGCCAAGTTACACACTGTCAGTGTTGTTGCCCTTCTGTGCCCGTCGTGTAGTATGGCTGTGCCACATCATCTTGGTTCCTTGTTAGGAACCTTTGCAATGCAAATATTAGCTCCAATCTGATGTTCACTTAACTTACAAAGAGATATTTGTATTCAAGTGGCTTTTTTTATATCAAGCTTTCCTTTCAAGATGCCTTTTTAAAAGAATTTTGAAAAGAATTTTGTGTCAACAGATGAGCTTGGTGGTAAAGCCAAATTGTTGGAGGATCAATTGTGATTGGGTGCTAAACAGCCATACTATTTATTTATACTACTTATTTTTCCAAATCGCAAAGTTTAAAGTATAAAAGAAGATGCAAAAATATGTTTTTCTGACAGAAAAATCAGACATATTTATATCAGAATAGTGGCTTGATAAATTTGCTTGACCAGAATGTATTTGGGCCCAGGTATATGCTGATGTACAAAAAGGGCTGAAGAGTTACAGGCTAAAGATGTATGCTTAACTGAACTGAACTAATGGTGTCATTAAAGAGCTATAGGAAACACAGGTATTAAGCGCCAAACTGTAAGGCCTGTAATGGCTCTCTGTCTTCAGACTAATCTGTTGTGAACATACTGGTTCTCACTTGCAGCAAGATCATTTCTCTGCTTCAGCTTTTTACCGCTTTGCTCTCAGAAATCTCAAAGTTCTGATCAACAAATGCACACAATATAACAGCCTGTAAGCACTTCATTCACAGAGTATTGCCAAGGTGAACAGGAAGTGAAGAATAATTCGCTTGATGTTTGAGCAATCAATACACTCTTTTCTACACTTTTTTCACTCACTATTTTTTTGGACAATGTTTGTGGTTTGACTTCTGGGGAGTCATGTCTGTGGAGGAGAAGACTGTGATTGCAATTTCCTGGATCCCTCTTTTCTATGTCCCAGGCAGATACAGATACAAACAAAAACTTTGGAAGAAAGAGCAGGTTATTTCTTTCGGTCTTTCTTTATGAGCAAACTACTCGGTAGCTTGTGACTGTTGACACACACCCACTGCAAGGGCAAAGGGTCAATGTTTATGCCTTTCCTTACCTGGCATCCAGGCTTTGTCCCAGTATCTGCAGACAGTTGACTATGGAGGTGGCATTGTTACCTGGAAAGTACACAGGATTATGTAACAGAATAGCCTCAGTCTACAGGGTTTGAGGTTCATAACTGTCAGGAATGTGAAGAGTGAAGAACTACAGCACACTAAAACAACAGCCCTCTTCAAATCAACAGGAGCTCTGACTGGGAAAGACAAATCTGAAAATCTGAATATTCAAAGAAAAAAGATGTGTCCTTGAAGATAAAAGCTTAAAATGTCATATTCATTAGTGGAGATATTACAGTCTCATTAATTCCAAACATTTTACGCTGTCAACAGTACTGGAATGCAACAATCCTGACAGCCTAATAAATACCAATAATTAACATGTTTAACTGGCCCAGTTGTGTCTGTTTCCAGTATCGGGTTTTAGTCTGCAGAGGTGGAACATCTTTTTACTTTGAGGACAATGACATGATGGATAAAGTTGCAATTAACACCACACAACACACACAGCTGCTGAGCAGAGGATGAGTATACACACAACCACAATATCATGCATGCATGCACACACACCAATGCACACTATTTGATGATGTTCTTGGAATTTTTCATGTTCATCCTCTAACTCTCTGTCCCACACAAACACATAGTTTTATATCAACAATAACAGATGCAAACCTCCAAAGGACAACATATTCTATAATGTATTTGAGGTTAAAGAAATTGCTGTGGACATAAAATCATCTCTCTGTCCTTAGTATTGCATGAACAAATATATTGGTTCAAGAAATTTTTCAAAACATGGCACTGACTTAGATTAATTCCCCAGGATCTGAATGGATTTAAGGGATTTAAATGGTAGGGTTTTTGATCACTAGTGGTGCTATTGAGCAATGTCCGTGCAAGTGGAGCTTTGTTTTGTTACAAACACAAGACCAGGCGGAACCTTTTCCTCCAGGATTCATTTTGATGTCCTTAAACACATTATGGACAAATAATGACCTAGTTAGTATACACTGTCCATTCATATTATTCTATTTATCTGTAATGTCCTGTGGTTAAAATATAACAAGGACAAACCGTGCTGGTTAAACTTAGCTTTTAATATTAACAACTTCTTAAAGTGATGTATTTACCAGTGATCAGTGCTGGGTAATGAGCCTTAAAAAATTTTTGGTACAGACTGAAATTTGTCTTTAGCATCAAGAAACAAAAAGCTGGCATTAATCCAAACTGTTGCTCTGTATCAAAACTTGAGTATGATATCAGCACTAGTCTATATGACTATTTAATCCTAAAGGATTAGGCACACTAAGCACCACAAGGGATGCAGTGTGTGAGTGTATGTAAATGAGAGTGCTTATAGCACTTCACAATCTGCCTGAACACAAATAACAGTGATAGAAATGTAATTAATGTTTTTTTAACCTTTAATTATTTGGGGAAATTTCACTGAGAGTAAACTTCTTTTGCAGGAACACCCTTATCACATTCGCACAATTACATACGTTCACACCTGGAAGCTGCCCAGTAAAACCACAGTCTGATCTGTTGGCTCCACTGGAGTGGTTGGGGTTAAAAACATTGCTCAATGGCAACTCAGTGGTGGTTTCCCCACTCACATTTATCCAGCTGGTCTGGGGACTGAACCAAGGACTTCTCAGTCACAGGCTCACCTCTCTAACTTTATGGCCACCATTGCAAACACTTTACTAATGTTAATATTAATGTCAATGTAAGCCCAAAATTCATTCTCCTTTAGGCTCTGGTTTTAGTCTTGACCACCTCCTGAAGGAACTATTTGGCTGGTCTCTAGCTGTGTCTGTCTGCTGTTTAGACCTGATGAGATGAGAGCAGTTATGGCAGCTGTGTCATTTTTCAACAGGATCAGAGAGAACTAATGTTTCATTTGTTTCAAGGGTAATTGTAAAAATAATGAAGAGACATCCCTATTCATCTTTTTTATTCGCACCATCAATTTTCTCTCAGGGACATATCTGTGGTTTTGGCAGTGCTCCTGGTTCAGCACTGTATAATGCATACTTCACTCAGTCAGAACAACAGCAGAGAAGGAGCAGAAGTGGAAGCATTAGGCTTGAACGTCCTTACCAAATAAGGATATCCTATGTCTGACAAGAACTCCCAGTTTGCAGAAAAGACTGATAGGATTCAATGAAAGTAGAGAGGAGGTAGAGAGGGAAGCAGAGAAAGAGATAAAAGTAAGCTGTGAGACAATCAAATGAGAGAGTTCCAGAGAAAGACAAAGAGAGAGCAGGGGAGACATAAGAAGGCACACAACCTGATGTCAAGCTGCTGAGACCTCAAACAGCTCAATGACTGTCATACACAGGTATTCAATTAGAAACAGCGGTCTCCAATATACAGTCACGATCTTATTCAGCATTTAAACAATAGTACATGAGAGCTTGTGCTGTACCTACAATACTGGCATTGTTGGATTTCTATCGTGTCAACTGTATCATTTGCCGCACTCACCTGGTGACCATCTCCTTCTCCTTGTTGGAGGCGTGGCCACCGCTGCTGATTGGATGGATGGCTGTGGACAGGAAGTACAGCCTGTGGTTTTTGAAGTACTGATCCACCAACGGCAAGACAACCTGTGGGTTAATTGACATGGGAACTCAATGTAATTACCCATCTGTCTGTCTTTCAGAAACAAACAGGGGGTCTTAGAGGTCTATTGTTGAACTATCGTTGTTTTGGTCAATGTCAGTGCAACGCCTGTCATTCCAGGCAAAGAATTTGTTTTGTTTAATTTGACCACTAGGGAGGCAAATATATGTTCTGACCAATACATACGTACATTAAAGTTGTGATAAAAAAAAGAATAAAATTAAATAAAAAAGGATTTTTTTTGCTTTAATTTAGCCAGGATTGTTTTGCTAAAAAATTAGAGTAGAATCTCTCAGAAACACTCATACACACACTCATACCGCTTTATCTAGAAGTTGCCCAGTACGACCACAGTATTATCTGTTGGTCACTGAACGGCTCCACTGGAGGGGTTGAGGATTAAGGGTCTTGCTCAAGGGCACCTCAATGCCGCTATTTCACTTTCCCCACTGGTCACAGGCCTATTGTCTAACCTACAGGTGGCCCACACTCTTTCACTAAACTATCTGTCTCACACAAGCTTACGACCACTTAGGGAATGTGTTCATAAAGCCCTGATTCCAAAAGAGTGGGGACGCTGTGTGAAACATAAATAAAAACAGAATGCAGTCATTTGTAAACAAAATGCATTTAATCTATGTATTTTATTGTAATTTTAGCTGTTAGTGTACACGGAACAGTCACACCCAAACTTGATTTTATGGCTTATACTGCATGTATTATCGTCTTATTATCTCTCATAGTTAATGAAACGTAATTAGAATTAATAGTTTTTTGGTAACCACTGATGATTTGGAATACTGTTGCAGAAAAGCTTGATGATTACTGCTGGACAATATAATTTTTCTATTCCTATTCCCCACTAAGTTCAGTGGTTGCTTGAGGACATACAGACCCTTGTTTCAATATGGTGTTTTAATCTTACTATGTATTTTTCTCAAACATTAAATAAAAACACTCAAAGGTCAAAGTAAGAATACTAAAATACCCAACTGGCTGATGAATCAAATAAAACGATGAGTTCTGACCTTTCCAAAGAACTTAATCTGCTGCTCATGAGGAATCTTCTCTCCCTTCGGCCTTGTTCCCATATCTAATGAACAGGTAGAATACAATCAAAGACAGAAAGGTCTGGACAGATTTACAATGGTGACACTCATCTGAATCTGCCTCAGGCGGTTACGCTAGGAGCACAATCTTTATCTCATTCTCTAAAGCATGTGTAAAATTGATTTGATGCCATTTTCACAGTGGACTAGTACACAGGTACACCATGTCATTCAGGAATTTATTCCATAAGTCTCTTTTAGCCTGCTTATTGATTTAAGGCAGATTCACATGAAGCTACAGCTATAATATCTATAAAACATTCACTTACTTCTTACTTCTTTAACTTGTTAATAATCATGCTTGCATGTTGCATCACCAGGATTACCCATTCTGAGTAAGTGCCTTCACACCACTGGTGTGTAGGTTTTGCATAGAAAATAATAGGGATGACTGTTTGTCACATAGTGCGGTGCTGGTGTGTGTAATCCATGCTTTATAGAGTCAGCGCTGTCAAGTGCAAACTGGATGTTTGCAATTTGCATGGCCTTGTCTAAAAATGTGTCTGTGTAGGCAAATTAAACTGCATACACTTGACACTGACATAAATTGTTCGCATTTTGTAGCCACCCACTCTGCACATTGTTTTTATTTTGGTGATATAGCACCCTTCCCTCTGCACCAACCTTGTGAATCTAGCCCAGAGTTAGTTCAGTTACATACAGTACTTTACAATCACATTGCATTATATTAATTTCAAAAGTGTTATTTGTTTATTATTCACTGAAAAATTTTCTCACCAAACTCCATCATGTGTTGGTGTGCCTGGTCTACGTATGTGATGAGCTGCTGGAGGAAGGTGTAGGCAAATCGTTTCTCTATAGCTGGAGTGTCCAGCTCCTGCGACTTCACACCTCTGAAAATAACACACACATTCTTAAAGGAAGGATTTGAAATACACTGATTTTTCATATTACCCAGAGTCACAAGAGAGGACAGATATCAATTTCATATCTGTGCATCCATTACTGGGATGGGTCTGCGATGTGCTTAGTTTAGACTATAAAGCTTTCTTATTTAACAGTTGCATCTTGTTTATTTAACATGTTTAGATAATTGGAACTATTTCTTGATCAACACCAGTAAATTGCAATTAATTTACTCAAAATCTCAAAAGTCCTATTTGCTATCTGTCATGGAAAGTATTTTTATCAGATTACCTAGGCTGGTAGTTTCCATCTTCTTACACTCTGTTGTTTGTCAGGCTAAAACACATTGCAGACCTTTCTACTGGAGATGAAATTGATATGACTCTGGTTGTGACATTTTAGCAGACAAGCATATTTCCTAAAATGTCAGATTGCTCCTTTAAGTTTATGAAAAAACAAACAGTAGAGACACACTGTTATCCACAAACTACAGTATGTCATCAGACAAATATCACAGCTCATATTTGGGTTCAACCAATCAAACTCATGCAAAATTCAATTTTTTTTTTTTTTACAGTACTGTGTAAGTGTAAAGCTTATTTCCTACCTGGACACAGTGTAGCCGTTGATCTGGAGGAACTTGAGGATGTCTTGTGCTTTTTCTCTGTCTTTGGATTTCTCTTTGGCAGTCAATGTATCATAGGGGACCAGCAGAGGATGGTTTCCTCCACCTGGAGACAGGGGCAACATGGCAGGATAAAGAATGAAGACAGCAGGCTGACACAACAACCATCATGTGTTTGAGCACAATTTCAATGGTCATTAAAACTAAACAGTACTACAGCTGTACTAGTGACCTTGCCATCAGCTCAGAGGAAATTAATGTTCATTGCTTCACTAAATAATCTATATACTGGCTTTCACCAGTTTTTAATTATTTCATCATTGTTTTGAGAAAACCAATAACCAAAAATTGAATACCAGCCTTACAATGGTGAAATTCAGACTATCATATCCAGAACTTGTGCTGAAACCCTGATTCATGCCTTTGTTTCATCAAATAATGGCAACAACATGAAGTTGTGGTAATAGTAGTGGTAGAACAGGAACAAGGTTACTGAAACATTGTGCATGGATGTGCTGTGTTACATCTACCTTTAGCTTCCAGCTCCATTTTCTTTTTCCTGGCCCAGATATTATGATAGTTCTCTGCAAGCAGCTCTGCCATAGACTGGAGAAACACAATATTAAACATGTTACTCTGTTACATTGCACACATCAATTCATCCACAATAGTTTTTATATTTATATGAATACTCTTTTCCTTAGCGTTACAATAGCCCCATTTAAGCTAAGGGGGCAAACAAGTTTTTCTTTTATTTGTTCTTATATATTGTTTTAGCCTTTTTGTATACAGTAATGTACCTGCATGTCTCTTGACAGTGTAACATTGCTCATATCAATGGGTCTGGGGCTGAAAGCTGGAGCTCCTTCAAAAGACAGCTGTGGAACACAGGATAGATATTGATGTCACTTTCTATGTGAATACCCTCTATAACACAATGTAAATTTAATTTGTATGTGGTTGTGTGTGTGTGTAACTGCATGTGTGTTGGTTTGTATATACCTGGCTGGCCTGTGATATCCTCCTGGACTTGTTGTGGAGGCTGGCAGGGTCACCCTCTCTGATCCTGTCTATGCTCCAGCCCCAAGACAGCATGGTCTTCAGAGACTCTCTGACTGGCCAGCAATATGCTTCCTTATCCTGTAAGATTACAAACAAACTTTAGACAAAAACTGACAGCCACACACACTGAGATACAGCATTTCCTTGCTCCAAATGGGTTTTTCAGTGGATCAGTGGAATAGTGTGAAACTGTTTGCCAGAATGTGGATAGTGTCTAATTGTGAATTTCCCCACTGTAGGATGAATAAAGGTATATCTTATCTTAGGCATATCTTCTGTCACCTACGTCCTTGTGTCTCATCACACAAACTACTACTCATAGACAAATTGCTCCATAGTGCTACTAGGGGTCATAGACAGGGAACCTCCTAGTGAAACTACCACTATGGCAGACAACAGCTTGGACCGACTCAGGCCTACTCTGATGTGCCCATTTTACCTTAATGGTGGGTATCCAGACTCATGCCAAGCTAGTAAATAATACACCAGGATCAGGATCACATTCAGTTATATTGTGCAGTAACAGCGCTGAATGCACCAACACATACCTACCTGATTCAGTTAAAACTCTAAATTTGACATTTTTGCAAATCAAAGACAAAATGAAGCCAGACTCAGATAGCTGCATGCAGATTACCTTCTCAGAGAGGCCTTTGTATGGTTTCAGCAAGGTGTGGCTCTTGGAGATTTCACACATCTGTTCCCCAAATGACCAGCCGTTGGAAAACTGTTAAACATACACAGTTAATATTTTAAAATGTGCACATTTTCTTGCATCATATAACTACTGTGACACTATTAAAACAAACCTGACTACCACAAGTTTAAGGTGACTCGTCACCTCCTTACCTTTTCTATACACCACTTCTCATGGTTATGCTCTGCATATCTGGTTATGAAGTAGTCCAGTTTCTCTGGGACAGTCACACTGATGGTGACAGAAAAGAAAAAAACACATTCAATATGTGGGGATCACCAGTTGTCAAGACTGATCTCAACTGCAATCACAGCCAAGCCAATAATGTACATTTTATAGTAAGCAGTAAATGATTTGATCATTTTTTGGACAAACGTCCGATCATTGCAACTTTAATGAATCCATCATACAAAGAAAAAACATCACAAAATTTAAGAAAACTGGAGTAGAAATTGAACTTTTTTAACAGAGAAGAAATAAATACTGTATGTTGTATACTTGGCAGTGTCTGCAGGCTGTGGAGTGAAGTTTCCCTCTGAGTCCATGGACGACTGTTTCTCCATCATGGCCATGTAGTTGGACTCCATGTAGTCTGGAGGAAGAGCTCCGGCCACAGCACTGAGACATGGTAACGCCAGCTTAAACAGCTCCTGGTCATACCGCTACATGACAAAGACACATACACAGCACACAGCTTTATATATCATTACACAGCCCGATTCTGCTGTCACATTTAAAGCTAATGACTTTATCTTTAGACTTAGATATTCCTCTGATCATTCATCATTGAGGTAGGATCATTACCATCATACTATTGGTTTTTCTGGAACTTGACCCATATATGGGGCTAAAAGTCAGGATATCTACTGCTTCTATTTTGATAATCTTGTGTGAGTCCTTCAACTTCATGGAAGTGTAACACAAATTTTTTTAAAACCCCTTGCACATTCATTTATTTTAATCATCAGCTAATTCACTTCCTTTTCATTTAATGTTCAATAAAAACAGAAATAAACTTGAGCCTCACCTTGCGTGACAGAGCATCAAATATTCCCCAGAACAGTTTCCTGGAGAGATGAAGCTCTTCATCTGATGCAGCTCCAAAGTTGCCCCAGCCTCCAGCCAAGCAGTAATACTTCCAACAACGCTCATAGTGATTGGTCAACAGCTGGGCAAAGACAAGAGGACATTCATCATCCATGTGCTGGCTTTAAGAACCACTTTCTCAAATTAGAGATGCACTTGTACAAAAGGGACTGTGTTGTTGACAAGTGGATTGAAATTAATATGTTTTCTGAATGTGTTCAATCGAACAAACTTCTCCTATTCATATCACCATGACACATCATCACAATTTCATGGTGGACTAAAGGATCTTGCTTGGCTCTTTGTGAATGTTGTCTGAGCTAAGGTAATATGATGGCAAAAATGTGTACATTATTTATTATTATTATTTCTATTAATGCTAAAGTATAGTCCCTGCAGATTCATTGGAAATGTACTTTTGAATTCTTACCTTCAGAGGCATCTTGGTGTGTTCATTAAGCAGAGGGACGTCAAACACCAGCCTCCTCAGCAGATGCTGCATCATGGAAGGCCTGAGCTTACTGCACACGATTCACATCACATACATTAGTTGGTTATTTTCACTGCTGAACAGAAGCAGTACAAAAAACATAGCAGACAGATCAGATCTTAAAACGAAACAAGAAAAACAGCCGAATGACCAACAATGACATTATAGCAAAACTCAAAAATGCATCACAAGAACATAAATAGTGAATGAGCAGGGAAATTCAATAAATGGAAATGTAGAGGTCAGCAGCGATTGCCAAGTTGAACCCAGAACTGTTAAGAGTGAAGCAAACTCAAGAGTGAAGAGGTGGTGATGCTCACAAAATATAGTTAAAATGACTAAACTCTTAATGTTAATGTATGTTCTGTTGAGTGAGGTCCAAAGAGAAGCTTAAGTAAGATGACACTGACAGAGCCACAGCCATGAATCAGCTCAAATCCAGATGATGTCTTACATAAGAGGTTTTCAATGTGGGAGGTGGGCCTCCCCAGGGCGTTCTACGCTTTGTCTGAGGGGAGGCCCCCAGTCTCAGACTTTGAAAACCCCTGTCTTATACATGGCCCTTGATTATGTGGACTATATTTGATTTTACTTGGTCAACCCAGTTCTGATACCAAACCATACCACTTGTCAGATTCTTAAATTGCTTTCCTGACAACCCCTTCAAGAATTTACACGGTGGGATTTTGATGACTCTCAGACATGGATTTTTTTTCAACATTTTGCTCCTCTCCATTGTAATTCCAGTCTTACCCACATACAGCCAGCAGACACTCCTCTATGGCGTCCCTCTGGGCCTTGGTGAGGCAGCAGCCTTTGGACAGGCGGTAAACTGTGTGCAGCAGGGAGTCGATCAGTGAGGCGAATGGCTCCGTCCCCGCAAACAGTGGAGCACATTTAGTCAGGAGAGGCAACACAGCTGTACACAGATACCTGTTGAGGGCAAGTGCCATGTCTGTGGCACTGAGAGCAGCCTGACATAAATATAGAGACAGAAGAAGAAAGCGTGTGATCAGGTTAGGTCTGGGAAAAAAATTGCATTCGACAGGCAGTGGGATTAAGAAGAGAACCAAGGTATGTTTGTGCCTGAGAAAGTCCTCCTCCAAAGAATGTCTGATTGTGTATATATTTGTTGAAATGCCTTCAGTGCTTGACTTATTTTATTTAGGGCCATTTAAGGTTAAAGTTGCATTAACAGTTTTTTGGACACTTGGTGCCATTGGAAAAACCAAAAACACAACACTATAATATGTCAGTATTATCACATATGTCATCAGAGAGTCATTATGGCAAATATGTTAGCAAACGATTGTCTATTTACATCCAGCAAACACAGAGAAAACATCAGCATTCGTACAATGTGGCCACCCAAAGAAAGTGTTTTTAGAGCTTCTTAGAATTACCACCTCACATTTGTATGCCTCCGCCAACCAGTCAAGCTGCACTTTACACCCATGTTTGTCCAGGCACATATAATATATGAAATTAAAAAAAGAAAGGAAATTAATAAAATATTTTTTGGGGAAGTCGATTACAGCAAATAATTTCCAGTGAGAAATAAGCAGCCTTCACTTAAAGACTATTTTTACAAAAAAGTTCAAAGGACTGTTAGTCTGTTCTGTACATGCGACATCTATTGCACATCCGTCTGTCTTGGGAGAAGGATTCCTCCGCTGTTGCTTTCTCTGAGGTTTCTCCATTTTGTCCATTAATAGGAGCTGTTCCTCATCCGAGTCAAGGGTTTAAGGATAAAAGATGTTGCTCTTTATACAAATTGTGAAGCCCCTTGAGGCAAATTTTTGATTTGCGATATAGGAATACGTAAATAAAATTGATTTGACTTGACTTTGTTAAACTTTCAGTTCTTGTTCTGCTGTATGTCTATTAGTGTGTAAGTTCATTGAAAGAAGCAAAAACACATGCTTGGTCAATAAAGCTGATTATCATAGAACACAAAGTTGTAGCCCTGACAGCAGACAATGCTTCAAATACGGATGCTGCTGCAAAGCTGACTGTGTGCAGCAGGGAGTTGATCAGTGAGGCGAATGGCTCCATCCACGCAAACAGTGGAGCACATTTAGTCAGGAGAGGTAACACAGGTGTACATAGATACGGCAATGAAGATACAAATTCTGAAATGGAATGCTTCACACACATCTTCAACCAAGGAGCACTGTGTAATTATCAGAGTTTCAAAATGGGCAATCAAGATTAGTGTCACCAATTCAGTATCCAACCTAATGTGAAATATGGTCACACACTCCCTTTCTGTTCCTTTAGTTATGGAGTTATGACATTGAATAATGACCAGAAAAATGTTTTTGGAGAACATTGCGATGTTGCAAGTGAAGTTCATCTTTGACCTTTTATATATATAATGTCCTCACTTCATCATTTCATCCTATTAGAGTCATTTGAGTGAAATTTTGTCTTAAGCAGCATATGAATTCTTGTGTTATGGCCAAACATGTGTTCTGTGAGGTCACAGTGGCCTTGAGCTTTGACCTTTGGCCACCAATTCTAATCAGTTCATCCTTGGGTCCAAGTGGATGTTTGTGCCAGAGGTGATGAAATTCTCTCCGGACATCCCTCAGATATTTTGTTCACAAAAATGGGACGGACAACCCAAAAACAACCCATAATGCCTCCAGCCACGGCCGATACCAGTGTGGAGGCATAAAAAACAGCCCCTGCTGCTGGAAACGAGTTAGTGTGATGAACCAAAACAGTAAAGCTGCAGGCCATGAAATCAAAACAGTGAACAAATATACTGTAGACTGAAAAGCGTTTTTTTACATATGAACATTAACTAATACAGCTTTAAGAAAATAACACATACACACACACACACACACACTTACAGTGTCCAGGGAGGCAGCAGCTCTCAGATCTGGTAAGAAGCCAACCTCCAGCAGGTGTAACAAGAAATTTTGGTCTTCTATACCGTAGACTCGGTCCAGAAACAGGACCATGGCTGCTTTATGGTCTGGACAGAAACCAGCTGACATGTCTGGCTCCACCACCAACCCATCTACACATGCACAGGCAAACACATCAAAACACACATAAGAAACAAGATTAAAGTTGAGATTCAGCCATCAACCAAGTCACTGCCTTTTACTCATGTTTGCACATTTTCTAATCAGGATTACTGTGTTATGCATGTGAGGTGGGGTAGGTGCTAGAGGGCTTGCTTACCCTTAGCCAGGTTGGGCATGGAGAATGGAATGCTGATGACTCCCACCAGGTCTTCAATAGGAATCAGAGACCTCAGAATGGCTCTGATACGGATTGCTTCACCTTTACCAGCATGGATCAACTGATATTAAATGGGATAGGTTAGTGTGAGTATCTATATGAGCGTGTGTGAGTGTTTGTGAATGTGTGTACTTGTACATCTGTCTATGTGACAGCCAATTTGAGCTTTAGACCATGGCAGTGAAGATATTTTGGCCGGTCCTGACTTTTGGACAGACCTATGAAGAGTTGTTGGAGGGTTCAGACTTGGTTTTAAGGGTTGGGTTAGAAATAGGTTTAGGTAACAGTTAGGGTAATGATTGGAGTTAGGCATTTAGTTGTGATGGTTAAGGTTAGGGTAAGGATAAGGAGCTGGGGAAAGCATTATGTCAATGAGGGCCTTCACAAGTACAGAAGTACAAACATCAGTGTGTGTTTGTATGTGTGTGTGCACACAGTGTATTGTCACTCACATGCATCTCTGGAGCACAGCGGCCCAGCAGGTCAATGAGAGCAGCATAGAAGGTCATGATAGCATTTCCCATGTGGATGGTATCATCTTCCTCTTCCTCCATGTCACTACTGCACACACACACATACACATCAACAGCAATGTAAGTGAGTTCTTCACGGCTTCTAGTAGAATATACAGTTAATAATAAATATGTGGATAAATAACAAACACAGCTTCTTTTTGCCCTTAAATCTAACACTGTAACAGCAAATTAATGAGACATGACAATGATGTCTTACAGTGTCTTGCTGCTCTCAGATGTAGGAGAGGGACCATCTCTGGAGAGATCCTGAGAGATCTTAATGGCTTCCTCCATCGCTGCCAACAATCCATCACCACCTTCACCTCGAAGTGCTGGGCCAAAACATTCTGGTCGGCGAATCAGAAGCCTCACTACAACGTTAGCATTCTCCTCCACACTTTCACCTGGCCACAGAAGAACAGAGGTGTTTAACGTACTGTACGCCAAAGACATATTACATTACACTGCTAGTTGAAACAAAGACTATGAGATAGGGGATTTCTGAAGTGAAATTTGTCAAGTTTAAATTTTCACCATTGCAGAAGACAGCAAAGCGCAGGAAGTCGAGGTAGCGTTCACCCTCCACAGGGTTCCAGCCGATGTCAGGGTATCCTTTACGCACCAGCATCGCACAGCTCTGTAGCCCACAGCCAGCCAGGTACTGCACCACCTGCAGAGGCAGAGAAAAAGACAAGGAAACTGTTGACCACATATGAATGTCCACATAATTGCATCAAAAAAAATCTATGCACACCTGCCTGTGTGACAGGCTTATCTGTGGAAAGCACAACTTAATCATTAAGAAAACCTCCTTATGGATTTTATATTTATCTATTACAGTGTTTTGGTTTGATTGGCCTGATGAAGGCTGAACAGACCACACTTCTCACCACCTTGTAATGTTCAGAAACCTGATTGTATTATCAGCTTGTTTGTATTGCAGCTGCCATCAATCTTTGAGAAATACATCACATGAACACAGGAACGTGAACAATTAGCTTATTCAATAATGAGTTGATCTACAGAAATTAATCAATGACAATTCTGATCATAAATGAATCATTTCAGCGTTTTATCAGAAAACAAAACAGATTACTTTCTGTGTGTCAATTTGTGTCAAAACAATACAAAATAAATGTATATACTGCAGATAAATATATTATTAAAATAAGTTAACTGGTATATATTCCCTCAGATGCCAGTTTATTAAAGAGACCTTTAGGAGCAACACCATACTGAGAGGTGTTTCTAATACAGTATGTAGTCCACCTTCATTGATATCATTGGCGTACACTGAATATTAGGAACAACTCTCAGTATAACACAATTACAAGTCAGCAGCAGAACAAACCGCAGCCTCCAAAATGACTATAAAATTGAATCAACATTGCTCTAAAGATTTTGACCTTCATAAATGTAGAAGTTATTACTGGACTGTTGTATTTTACTGAATTAGTTTTATCATCTATTTTTGGCCTGTGTCAGGCGAGGACTGATACGATGATTTGTATGCTGCATTCATTGAATGAAGCAACACCTGAAATTCTGTGTGTGTGTCTATGTGTGCATGTGCAAATGTTTGTCAATCGCACCTTCTCCAAGTCAGGCTCTCTTAGAGCCAAGGCCAATTCATTATTATCCATGACTGATGCTGCAGCCACATCCAGAGGAGTAGAACCTCGCATGGATGGAGATGCTGAGGACAGAACAGGACACAGGAAGAGGAGAGAAATAAGAATATAGAGTCTATTATCAATAAAACAACAAAGGTGTATCTGTTCCTGGACACAGCAGTATCCAAACAGTCAATGTTGTCTGTGAGCGATGAGGGAAGAAGCTGTAAAAACAAGTTTCTCAACATACTCAGAATCTCATCAGAAAACAGCACACAGCTTCTCTTTGTACACATATGTGCATTTAAACAACAATGCTGGTGAGCAGGAAGGAGTGAGCAGAGGATCTTCATTTTCAAACACACAGTGAGTACATCTAGTTATACAAAAACACAGTCTTTACTTATGTCACTTTTGGGGAATTTACATAGACTTACATTCATTTCCTTGAGACTAACCTGAAGGACTACCTGACCTTAACCTAACCATAACCTTAACCTAACAATAACCTTAACTGTTGACCTAAAAAGCACAGTTGTCCAAATTGAGGACACTACTTTTTGACCCCAATTGCACCGCTGTCCCGAATCAACTGGTCTTGAGTCTAGTCTATATCCCCAATTTGGACATAAGCAAATCCACACACACTCACCTAGGCCAACACTGCTGTTCTCCAGCAGGTAGCTGAGATGGTCAAACATGGCTTTCTGGTTCTGACGGCTGATTCGACAGAAGTAACAGAGAAACCGACAACAGTTGGCCACCATTTTAGGAAAGGTGATTTCCTACAAAAAAACACAGACATCAGGTACAGGGTTGTTACACAAAAATCATGCACCAATTGTCTTCTCTTTATAAATCCTATATTGGTGAAGTTTTATTGTCACTTTTCATTCAAAATAGTGTCGTAATAGTCACTGTGCTCTTTCAGGTTTCAAAACAGCTAGTTTAATGACATCCATTCACCCATTCATTGACAGTACATCTCTATTTAGATGAGGCTAATACTAAATGACAATAACAAAAGATAAACCAACAGCTGTTACTGGTACCCATTTCTGTTGACCCCTTTCATTAGTGAAGCCTGTTTTCTGGCTCTGCAGCTTATGCATACTTCATACCTTGGAGTCTCCTCCACTGAGTACGTTGACCATGACCTCCATGACAGTTTCATGCATCCCTAGAGCTCTCATCAGGTTAGGATGTTGGTAGAACACCTTGTTGTTCATGATATCACTGCAGAGGAAGAGGGATGAGTTAGTGGGGTTTTCATTGTTCATTATCAGAATCCTGTGGTTGGTGTGCTTTGCTTCAAAATGAAATTAGATTAGACTGTAGTTTACTGGTTCTTAGAAAGGAAAACGACACATGAGCATAAGAAATATTTATTAATATATTTATAAACATATTGCATTTTTTAAATAAGTAATAATTTTCAGATTGGTCAGTAGATATTTGTCCAGTTGCCCAGTGCCCTAACAAATGGAAATTCACTATTGACAATACAGAGAAAAAAGACGACCAAAGGATATCAGAAGGAGCCTAACAGATAAGTGTGTTCTCACCCCAGCCCTCTGATCATCAGTTTCTCCTCCTCTCTCCCCATACGGACACTCAGCAGAGATCTTATCTGACCCAGAGCAGCCAGAAGGTTGATGGTGTCCTCGATCGATACTGAGTTTATAGTGTAGGTCTTAGGAAGAGCCCGCACCTGAACAGACAGAGACAGATTCATATCTTAAAAACTTATTGCTATGGTCCACATGTTTCCTTCACTGTCACTGAGACTTGATAATACTGTGAAGATAATAAGAGACTGAGCAGTCTCAGTTATCAGTTACCATATGTTAGGAGAGACAAGGTAACTGAGAGGAAATCATAGCAAAGAAGGAGAATTCAATAATCATTTATATTCATCCTTTAAAGTCTCATGTTAGTGTTACACATAATTGTTGAGGAGACTTCTTTAATAATTTAATCTTGAGCTTTGTATATGAATGCCAATTTCATGTATCAGCAGAAGTTAGAGGGAAAGAAGCAAGATTTGGTAAGATTTGGTTTGCATGACATCCAATTACTCTAACAACTTTAAAACTTGTGCTAACTTGTGAAGTAAACTGCATTTCCACACCAGATAATTGATAGATATTACACAATAAAAAAACAAGTTTTCAGACCAATCTCATTGCAGATATATTGAGGATTATGTATAATGCATGTTTTTTTAATTAAATAATTTGTAGTTGTTGTATATTAAATGTTCAAACTGTTGGCTCCTGGGGCTCCTATTGACATTCCCTGGCAAAAGATTGTACGTATGTAAGCCACAGAAGAAGTAAGTCTGCTCCTGCAGTATAGCAATAGCACACACACACCTAACACCTCACAAGTGTGTGCAGAGATACCTTGGACGTTGTGGTTATGTGGTATGGCCTTAACACTTTGGCCACCAGGGCACCCTATATCTGTCATATTATAATTTAACAGTGTAAACAGGCTATTTGATGGTATGGTGTGTCTATTAAAAGGAACACACATAAAGACAAACCCACCTGTCCTCCAATACCATCATACTGGCGGTGCAGCAGGACAAACATGGCTCTGACCAGCTCTGGATCCTCAATAACTGACTCCTGAGCCCAGCGGACCATCGTATCTGAAATCAACTGCTGCAAAGTACCTTAAGAGACAGAGAGGGAGAGGGAAAGAGAGAGTTAGTAAGGGGGTGTTGGGGGATTGTGGGTCTATAATCATCTTGTTTCTCCTCCAATTTTTGGTTTTTATTTTTGTGTATATTATTTACTTCACTGGGACATTTAAGCATATAAATGCTTATAAAGGCTCATAAATGACATGAAAGAAGTAACACTTAAATGCAAATGACCTTTTTTGTGAGAGAGAGAAAGAGAGAGAAGAGAGAGAGACAGACAGAGAGAGAGGGAGAATGAGAAAAAGAACATATTAAATGAGTAAGTACTCTCAGAAGAAGGAGGTCTTAAAGCAATTTTTAATGACAAAAGAAGACCTATCTAACAAATGTTCCATTATTTGACTTTCCCTGTTCAGCATTAAGCCTTTCAAAATTCCATTACCAGTGGGGATCTTGTTAAATCCATTGTAGAATAACAAAACCCATTAATGTGCTGCTAGCTTGAGTCTGTAATGTTTATAAGCTCTCAAAGTGTCTGATGGAATGCAAAACAAGATTGTAACAAAGGGAAATTAATCAAAGGCTTAATGTGTAGTAGTCATTGTAGTATGTTCTGCAGGTAATACTAGAGGCTTGGTCATGAGGTCATTCAAATTTCCATTTGGATATATTTGTATTCATATATATCCATGTATTTTTCCAGAATCAAAATATACAGTATATCGAGGGCAACAAATTGTCAAATGTCTGTCTGTCTGTGTTTCAGTTGGTGCAGTGGTCTTACTGGGTTTCCTGTCTTTTTTCTCCTTTGGAAGGTTGGCCATCTTCTTCTTCAGGTAAGCCACTTTCTCCACCAATGACATGAGTCGACCTCGGATGGTGAAGTCACTGTCACCATCTATCCCTCTCTCCTCATCCAACTCTATACCTGACAGAATGGACAAATCAGTACACAGTGCGTGCTAGTTATGTTGGATATTGTAGTGAATTTGAAAGCTGGGTTGGCTGTGTAAATGTAGCTGACTGGTACTTTACCACAGTGTCTCATCAGGTCCTCATGGAAGTCCAGCAGCTGTTCTCGAATGTATTCAGGACAGGGACACTCCTGCTTCTCGTCCTTAAAGTTAAGCAGCATGTTGATCTGTAAAAACACGTGGGTGTGACTGTGATATAAGTCCTGTTCATTACATACGTCTCCAGCAACCACTGGGATTACGTCAAAAAAATCCAACATGGTCATAATTTTTGAGTGCAATGCTAGGAGCCTCCCACCAGTGTATTAGAAAGATGCTTTTTGGCTTAGGGTGCAACAAGGGCCGAAGCAGCACAGGATGGAAAAGTGTTTCTGTGACTACAGTTTCACACACTGTAAGAGTGAGTCTGTTCAATGTAAAATTAAATGAAAGGGAAAAAAACTTGTGTTCAGTGTTAAAAGACTTTAGCTGAATCAGTATTTAAGGTGATCCTGATATATGTTCATGATCTTAATTCCTATATTCAAAGTATCTATGAATTTTCATCTTGTGTTTTGCTCTACTGTCTGCTAGTCTTCTCTGCTTACATTCTATTTCATGTCCTACTGTACTCTCATGTTTTATCAATTTCTGTAAGATAAGATATTCCTTTATTTGTCCCTCTGTGGGGAAATTCAATAGAAGATCAGACTTCAAGTTATTTCATACACTCTCTACTCTTAGAAGTACAACCTGTTCTTCTGTACTGCTCTGTCCTCCAGCCCAGCCTCTCTCTCGTTAGTGGTGTTCCTACCTGTTCCTGTGGAGGAGATCTGAACTCTTTGGTCTTCTTTGCAGTGAGGGCTGCAGACATGTTGAGTGCCAGCATCACCTCATTGTAGCGGAACCGCTGGTTGTCTTGGAGACAGGCCACAAAGTCATCGGAGAAGGCCACCACCGCCTCAATGCGATGACGCACCTGACAGTCACACAGGTACTGCAGCACGTGGCACATCTGCACATATGCACACAAATATACAAAGATTAGACACATACAATCACAGATTATGTTGTTATGCAGTCGTATATCATGATGAATAATTCATTAAGAAAGAAATGTGTAATAAGTTTGTAGGATACAGTACATCCCTGTTTTCAAGCTTCTGTGTCACTGCCATTGCAGAGTCCTTGTGGATTCAATGAACTTTTTATAAATTGCTAAAACATAAAGGCTAAGAAAATCAAAACTGCAAATCTGTAACTAAGTAGGTGTTACTTGTGTATCTCTTGCCATCAGTTGCTGTTAATTGCTCCCACGCTGTGTTTTTTTCATAAACATATCATCTTTATCTTCTGGCTCTTATGGTGGGTTTGAAAACAGCTGGGCAATGTTTCATCATACCAAGAACTGGGTATAAACAGGTGTTCCACTGCTCCTCATCAGGCGTCTTGCTTTATGACATTGGGCTGATTAGTATTAGGACAATGCCAACATGCTCATCGGCTTCAAAGCAGGGACTAACACAGAAAAAGTGTTTACATCTAATTAATTTCTCACCATAAAAATTCCAACATGTCTATTTTTGTGTGCAGTGTTAATTTTAGGCAGAATTTGATAGAAGAGTTTTTTCAAACTGAAGTGAAAACACAGATATATTTCTATTTGTCTCCTACACATGTGGTATAGCTGTTTGGGAGCACTCGTAATATTAACCAGCTTGTCTGCAGCTAAAATTCACTCACTCTCTCTCTGTTGCATACATGATTTAACCTCTGAAATACAGATAACTCCTTAAATCACAGAGGGTTGAGGCAGAGTAGCTGGAGGACATCAGAGGAAATGCCAGAAAATATTTTCTCTATAAAAAATGATCCAAATCCAAGTCCTGGTTTCAGCCGCTGTAAATCACCTTGGTATAACAGCAGTGTAAAAGTGAATTGCAGTCTGAAATTGTAGGGGCACCAGGTTGGAAAAAAAAACACCAATTCTTCAAAATGTCGCTTTAAGGTATTTACAAGCTTTTGGCAGTGTATTAACACTTAATGACATTTTAATGACTAATCCAAATTGTACCACCATAGTTGAGGTCAAGGAAAAGGAATTCATTTAAACTCCTTCATGTTCATGGCAAGGGTTATGTCATGTTATGATGGTGTCATGTCAGTGTTATGCAAACTCATTCAAATGAAGATCTACTGAAGATCTTTGTTAAGTTTCAATAAGTTAAAAAAACAAAAATGTTGAATGATGGCGAATTCTATAAACATTACCTACCTACTGTCTAACAGATAAACAAATGGCAATGAGACAAAACACTACATTTGTAAATACACCACTGATCTAATACAGTAAAACAAAGTGAGTGTCACCTGGAGTTTTACAGGCTCTGGTAGCTTCATCTGTAACAGTCCTTCTTTAGGCATGTGCCTTCCTCCATCCTCTCCTCTTCCTTCAGTCTCCAGCTCCTTCACCACATCCAGCTCCATATGTGGGTCCTCCTGCCCCTCTCGTCTTTCAGAAAAAACAGACGGTTCAATCAGTCTGAGGATGTTCTTCAGATCTCCATTTTGGAAAACTCCCATGATTAGCATGGTGTAGAACAGCTTGATGAGGGGGACGAAGAGAAACTCAGTGCTGCCTCCTATTGGATCCCGGACATGCATGCTTCCCTCCCGCACTGCCTCTGTTAGCATCTCGATGGTTTTGATTTTCAGTATATCCAAGGGGAATTCAGGGCTGTATTGGAAACAGTCTCCTGATCCTGATCCGTTGTTGCCATTATTACGGTATGATGGTCCGCTCCCACAGACAAAACTCGGGGATGAGAAGTGCATTCTGGGTCTCAGGGAGGTGCTGAGGCCAATGCCTGGCAGGCCATGTTTCTTCTTCTCATCTGGAAACAGGGTGATGCTCTTGGTTTCATCTGTCATTGGAACAATGTACTCATTGTTCATCATGAGGCGAGCCGTGGCGTAGCTGCTCAGGTGGATGTCGATGAGGAGGTCGTAGTAGCCAGCACGAAGCAAACCTGTAGGTGAGAGACGGACAGAAAGACATTAATGTAATTATGTGAATTTCCCCACTGTGGGACGAATAAAGGTATATCTTACCTTATCTTAACCCTTAATTAACAGACGGAGATGAATAACCTCATAGTAGCAATTACATGAATTTATTCTTTATGCAGGTGTATATAGCCATTTCCTGGCATCAACTTATTGTTTTAGGAGAGGAAATGTTTCCAATGTTGCAACCTATGGGCTACCTAGAGAAGTTTAAATTTTAATTCCTTTTTCAGTCCCACAAGGCACCAACATGCTCACACAGCTGCATGAGCATACCCTGGCTGGGAATCGAACCTGGGTCTCAGCGGTGAGAGCATCGAATCCTAACCACTGGACCACCACACACCACACAAATGCACTATATAGTGCTCTTAAAAAATCCCACAGTTGATAATGTGTAAATTGCCATCAACATCACCATAATGGACAGTAACAAAGTGCATTTAGTCACATTAAGTAGCATACTTTACACACAATTTTAAATACTTTACTTGAGTATTTCCATTATATGGGGCTACATATACTTCACCTCAGACCTCATATTTGCATATTATGCAAATATGCATAATAATATGTGATAGTACTTTTGTACGTAAAGGATATGCAGAGCTAAACCGACAATGAATATATCCTACTAACAAGTATTGTGTGTGCGTCAAAGCCAGATGTATTTTATTGCACCACAGAGTTCTGTTGTCCAAATGCACTATTTCCTCTTTTCAAGCAATGTTTGTTATGTGTGTTACCTGGCATGTACTTATTCTCTATAGCCTGTAGGAGCTGTGACTCATCTACGTGGGAGCAGAGGGCATGTGCCACCCGGTTGTTTCCCAGAGCACAGATTGCAGAGTACAGTCTGAGGGTATGGTAGTGAAACTTTAATAGGTCCCTCTGCTCCGACAGCTCCAGGACGTCCACCGACCTAGACAATACACAACAAGATACTGCATGAGAAATGAGAGATCAGGAGGAGAAAAGTGTGTGTGTGTGTGTGTGTGTGTGTGTGTGTGTGTGTGCGTGTGTGTTTGTAGCTGTGGGTATTCCACCTGTTCTCCTCAGGTATGTGCAGAGACATGAATCGCAGAGGTTCATTACACTGGACCAGCCAGCCGTGTCTGTCATTCACTCTGGATGCTGTCACCTTGAAAAAAAAAAAAAAAATCCAAAAAACCAAGTAAGATGAATTCAAGACAGAAGCTGTGACACTCTTTATATTTCTTCAGAACTGTCAGCCTTTACACCCCTTTTGATCTACAGAATGCACAATTAGTGAGTTAAAAATAAGCCAAGCCTACATTTCTCTGCTGTTGACCACAACAAAGGAACCAAAAAAAGCCCCAAAAATGCAGAGCTACTAAAAAATAGGTAGGAAGTTATTACCTTGAGGAAGTGGTTGGGAACACGACTCCATAATACAGGAGTGAGAAACTGCACATGCAGCCGTGGAGGACACTGAGGAACTGGGTTCTTCCTCTCACTCTTAAACAGACCAGCTGACAGAGGCATCACATTCTGGCAAAAAAACATGTTGCTGATGATAAAACATCACATAAGATGAAGCTGGCCAGACCAAAGAGGATACTGTGGACATATTCAGACTCATCATGGACTTTGTGTATAAACCAAGTATTGTTGTTTTTTTTTTTTACCTTAGTGTTCATTATTCTTGTTATGTGTGAGACATAATGACTGACCTCACATGAGAGGATGTATGGTGGTCATGGTTCATGGTATTAATCTTGAGTATTTTGTTTAATGTAGGCAGAGAATTTAAAGACACAGGTTTGTTGCTCTCATTCTCTTTGTTAATTTTGTTGATGCAAGCTCCCTCTTCTGGCACAGAGTGTTATAAAACAGACATTGGCCCAGAAGGATCTCATAAACCCTAAAGAGGAAACTGTAACAGGAGGATTCAAATAACAAGCCTTGACAAAAAAATCAAGCAATTTTATGTGTTTGCTTTTCCACAAAAATGTAAAGCTCTCCAACTGTGTACCACTAGAAGGCTTTAATTATGAAGCATCAATATGAAATGTGGGTCTACTACTGAGGTTAGAACCAACATGCAAAACCTGGTGGGAATTCGGAATTGGAAGAAGTTGAAACAGCACTATGGTTATTTTATTTTGATGATGAAGCTGTATGTGTGTTTGTATGTCCTTCTCACCTTAATGCGCCCCAGTTCAAACTGGAAGACATTGGGGCTAGTGGCCTTGGCAAAGACTGCTGGGAACAGCTTCGTACTGGGCTCCACCTGTGGAGAGGAGAGAGTGCTTAGCTACTTATGTCCATCCAAAATCACAATAAGGCATTCATTATCTGCAGTCAAAAATCAAATTTATTGATTTGACAAATGATTTCTTAAATTTATTGCTACTGTTGTTTTTTAGTCTTGGAAAGACGAATTGCTCCTTTAGGGTCTAAGCCTCTGAGTGGGTGTGTAAATGTACATTAGTAAGCAAGGGCACAAAGGGACCAAACCTGCCCTAGTAACTGTAACTTATAAGCCAAGGACAGACAAGGTTGGGTTAGCAGTGGTGTTGAAGCTGCACGTGTACATGTAGTACGAGCTTTTTATGTTATGTTTGTTTGGTTGCATGTTGAGTAAGACATGACAAACAAGACAAAGCTAATGTGGGTTGTTCAAAGTCTGTGGCTGTTTGTGTTGTGTCTCAGCCAAATATTTGACTCTTAATTAGCGGCACTATCAGCCAGTGACCAAATGGTGATGTAAATGCTTTATGCAAATAGAGCTTAAAATAAAATGATTTGATTGGCTATATGAACAGAAGTTCACAGGAAGCAAAATGAAAGGAAGTACAGATGGCAGGATGACAAAAAGCATTAGGAAAGGAGAGGAAGACGGAAAAAAAAACTGGTACCTGTAACACCATATCAAATGTTTACCTGGTAGTATGTGCTGAGTTCTTTGCCATTGGCTGTGAAGGTGAGCAGTCCGTTTGTTGTGTCAACCAGACAGCCGATCTCTAAGCCGTTGTTGTTCCTTCCCTGACCGGGACTGCTGCTCTCTCCGGCCCACACCATGTAACAGTTACTGCGCTTTATACTGAAGAACACAGACCCACCATGTGACTGAAATGATGTTGCTTTAAGCTAGAATGACAACCTGCAGCCTTCATGACACATCCCTGCCCAACATAAAATTATACAAATATTAGAATTTACGAAGGTATGCATTGGCTTTAGTACCTCTCATGAACTTTGCCCTTCTCGTCTCCCAGGGTGACAGTGACAGTTCGCACATTGTGCAAGTCGAAGCCTGGGTCATATTGATGGAAGTCAGAGGTTACCCAGCCCACCCAAACACTGCTAGGCTCCTGACCAGGGAAGATCCGCACTGAGTAGTAGTGCTGCACAGAAAGAGGTGCAATCAAGTTGAACTGCATTGCCCTTGATCACAGTTACTTTCCCAAAGGGTTTCACAACTGTACATTAATACGTATATGGGCCTAAGAACACTTGGGCGAACACTCGTATCAGGTGCAGGGGTTAACATTATTTAGTCCTGCACGAGTTGAAAACTGCAAAAAAATCAAATTTAATCTTTAACAAATTTAATGACTGAATTATAACACTTTTCTGCATGTATTATATTCAAAATCTATTAATGTCAGCCTGGGGAGCTATTCATCATCAATAATATGTACTGTGTATTGAATGTGAGTGTTTGTGAAATTCATTTTGTATGTGTACTGTCTTACAGTGGAGGCCTGCATGAGGAATTCGTATTCATCTCTGTCATCCGCTATCACCTCCTCTGACAAACGAGCAGATGATGGACAGCTGTTGTCCGGCTTATTTCTCTTCAACATGAACCTGGTAGATCAGGTGGTTGGTTTAGGTGATGATAGAATATATGATAGAAGGGTAAAAAATACCAGAGTGGACAAGTTGGATATGGATGACAAACAGATTTTCTTTTACACTGTTGAATTTTCACTGTTAATATGAAAAAATGGAGGGTTTACCTCTGCTTGAGCTTGGAGGGCTTCTCCTGGTTATAATCTTTGTGGTTGTTGAATTCATCTCTCTCGGGTCCATTAGGACCATTGTGACCATGAGAAGTCTTCATCAGGACCTCAAAGTCTGACACAGTTTCAAAGTCCTCCAGCTCCTGCAGAAAGAGACGGTGAACACACCACACATATTCTCAATCATATACCCAACCCCACTGTTCACACATGTAAGCAGTAAATGGTAATGTGGAGAACTCTCCTTTAATATGATTAAACAGCTGAAATACATGTATGAAAATGTACAGTATGTAGTTTTAAGATAACATGCAGCAGTTAGTGTTAAGTCCATGTCATCTTTGTGGTACCATTACCCTCTTTGGTGAGAAGAGACTCTCACTAGTTGGGGACCTGGAGAAGGATTCTGAACACTCTATGGGCATGCTCAGTCTGTAGAAGGTAATGTCGGTGTAACTGTTCTGTGAGCCAAATGACCTCTGGGTGACCCTTAGGCATGGACACGACTCCACTGTTCCATCTATCCTTGTCACCTGAAAAAGAAGGAAAAATCAAAAACATTAGTTTTGTCTTTACTGTAATGGTATGCTACAATCAGCTTGACTTCTTTTCAGTAGTTTATTGAACAGTTTTGTGGAAAAAACATATAAGACAAAGTATTACTTAAAAATGAATGTCCTGAAATGTGTCTGAAGGGATTAAATTTCCCAACGCCATTAAAAGCTCTACCAAAAATCTACAGTAACTTAAAGTAACTACCAAGTGTTAGCTATATGATCCCGAGTGTGTACTGTAGGTGACTCCCCTCACCTCTATGTGTTGGTGGTTGGTGGGGACAGGAACAAACTGAGGCAGTCTCTTGCTGAGCCACATGGTGACGTCCCGGTTCATGTTGACGGCGAATGGTTCGTAGCCTTCCTGCAGGCCGCAGATGGTGAAGTACTTCAGAGTGCTGACGTCTTTACCAAAGTTCATCCTTCCCACCTGACACACACCCAGACTGCACACTGGGATAAAACCTGGAAGATGGACAGAAGTAATCAAATTTGAAGATGAGTTTTTTTTGTGTGTTTACCACCTGTCACACTATGCATAGAGGAACTATTTAATGGACCATTTGTGAAACTCATTACTCACCTGGTCAATAAAGAAATCAGGGCAATATCTTCTGAAAATGTTACAAAGCACTGATCAACCATTACCCAGGTGACTGCAGGCTGGGTCAATGTCCTTTCATCTTTGAAAATGTCATGACAAAACCGCAAAGGCCTTACATCAAGGGGCCAGATTTACAGAGACAAGACTACTACAAAACTAGTAAGCTTCCACATTATTGATAACAAGCAGGTAGTGACCTCCTTGACTCTTACTTCAAAGGGTTTACAGCAGAACCAGGAGGATTCAAACTGTTCTTCAGTATATTAGGGATCCTTGTATGATTTACTTTGTAGCCTTGTTACAAGTAGTGTAATGTTAGAGTTGTGTCTCCAGTGCATGTTTGAATGTGCATTGTCAGTAACATGACACAGACCTCCACCAACTTCAAAGTCCTTGAATGCCAGTTCAGATCCAGAGTCATCCAGCAGCACTTCTCCATTAAGTGTAAACATCATGGTGTGTTCGTTCAGATCCACCATGCAGCCAACCACATCCCCCGTCTGCCAGGCACGCCCGAAGTGCTCGTTACCCTGGTGCCAACGCTGGACCTAAAAAAAAAATGTCATCATTTATGACTCATTTGGACATTAATTTTAAAAAAGAGAAGTTCTACCGCAGTGCCAAGAAACTCAACGAGTATGTATAGAGCAAAGAGAAATTCAGCTACCTTAAAGCCATCAAAGACAAAGGCCTGGTCGTCAGATCCCAGCTCCTGGTCTGGGAGGCATCCTGGCCTGGCCCAGCCCACCCTCATCTCTCCAGCTGTTAATACCTGGAAGAGAAGCAGGAATAGGTTAATATGCAGTTCAGGAACTGTAAAGGCTCAGTGTGATAGCTTGGCAATAGATGCACTCTGCAGTCAGGTACAGTTTTGGGGACTTTTGACATTAAAGTATATTCTACTTGGGATCTTAATATTTTAAAGTTATTTAATTTACAGCTATTTTTTATAGAGTAAGTCATCACAGTCAGATTTAACATTTGTATCTACCATCAGCTGATAAACCTAAGAGCAATATTAAAATATCTCTTCTTACCTCCAGCTCAAAGTACCACTTTCCTGCATTAACACAGTAGGTTTTCTCTGCTCTGAAAATGCGGAACCTCTCAGCAGACATGTTGCTGAGGTCAGATTGAGCTGCTGGATGAGAGGGGGTGGCAAGGAAGAGGGAGGAAAGTAAGCAATCTGAAGAGCACGGATATGTAATTTAATATTTTTTTAATATCTTTTGTATCAAGGTAGTAAATCTTTCAAAAATGAAAAACATTCCTAAAAATGACAAGTCATTGAACACAGCGATAGAGTGAGGGTAGACACTGTACCATGATCCTGGTCAGGAGCTTCCAGGTTGTATCCATATCCTAGCAGAGTCCTGACTGCCTCTCTCAGGCTATCTTTGTTGGACTTCTTGGTTCTCTCATCCAGCAGAATGTAGGGGACCAGACGAGGGTTTCTACGATTCTTCACATCCTAAGAAGAGACAGAGGACGGAAGAATAAAAAGGAAACAACCAATGGCTCTATTGAAATGCAGAGCTGGGTGGGAAAAGTGAAACAGTAGCACTCGCCCCTACCTCATTACCATCACTGCCATTGAGCAGGGCAGGGGAAAGCGTTCTATCTCTAGCATTGTTCACTGTACATGAGTCTCTCAGACTATGCCAAATGGTGATATTACCTCTAAAACCAAGCAACCTACTTTCTGGGTTGCGGTTTAAAGATGCAGCTGTCAGTGCCATCTCATATTCCAATTTACCTTTTCTCTATAGCTACTGGTATTTTTACTCTTTGTCTAAAGTTAGTGCTCCTCAGTTTGACTATTTAGACTCAGGATTCCTCCACACTGGGATGGTATGGCTGTGACTAGCCAATGCAACAAGTATACTGTAGGTATTTTTCAGAATGCCCTGTGTGAATTAGCAAATCACACAGGGCATCCAACCATTAACAAGTGATATGAGATATACACAAGGGTGCACATAACTTTATTGGTGTGGTTCTCAAGGGAGCAGTTGGAGATTGGTGCTCACTCTTTACGCAGTGCCCCCTACCTGTCAAGAGGATGAGTGGATGTCTGACTCTGGCTGCGCCTGTTAAAATTAGTTTAACTAAGTTTATGTGCTCTTTACTCTTGTCAGGCTTTTCAAAAGCTGGATAACTGAAATTTATTGTCCCCGTGTAAATGCGCTGCTTTTATCCGTGAGATTGTGACTGTCAAAGCATATTTTGCGCCACATCTCAGTCATCTCAGTTGTCATCTGGCTGGAGCCAGTTTGTCTCCTGAAGACACTTTCCGCAAAAACGTAGGTTCTTTGTAGGTGGTTGGACGCCAAAGTAATTACTTAACGTGGCTTGCTTCTTGGACATTTTGATGAATGATAGCAAATCCTAAGACCAAAAAAGGATAAAAGAGGCCAAGAGGCTAATGTAAGCTAGTTGCAACTTAGGCTAACTATTTGCTGGATTTAATGTCTTGTTAACATGGGGGGAAGTAATCTAGAAAGACAGCTAATAATTAATGAACACACTAATCATCATGGTTTCTATCTTACCAGAGAGGTATGGAGAAAATCCTACTCCAGTAGGTAAACGTGTCCGTGTCCCAAAAAAACAGAAACATTTAGGTACGCAAACGCGATTCCGTTTTCTGCCGCGCATCATTTATTTTTACCGCGCATGCGCACCTGCGTACCAGTTATGCGCACCCCTAGATTTACAAAACTGTAACAGCACATATACATCATATATGTATCAATATGTATCACAGTCTCCAACCTGTTGGATGCCATAGGTCCAGCCCTGGCGGATGCGGTCTCTTGCCCAGACGTTGTGTGCATTCTCAGCCAGTTTGTCCACCATGGCTTCCTGGGTGGAGGTCAGTTTGATGTGACTCAGGTCCAGAGGAGCAGGTTTATAACCACTGGACAACTCATAGCTGCACAGATAGAGTTGAATCACTGAATCGTTAGCTAGCCAGCTGCTCAACAACCTTCATGTACTGATGTCTAAGAGCGTCTGTTGCTCTGGTCATCTAAATATTATTTTTGTTCTGACCTCTTAAGCATCTCATGAAATGTCCCATTGTCCCTATCACATCATGTGTCATCCTGCATCTGAACCTTGTTGAGTTGTGACATTATTTATCTTTTACTTTAAATTATCTTTTATCCTTTACTGATGGTTGGTTGAGATAACTTACGTCGGTGACAGTTCCATACTCTTTACTTTCTCCACAGCATGCTCATCTGCTAGACCAACATGGCAACCCAAGGCCAAGAGAGTTCTGTAACACACAAAAACACACATGGTCAAACACGTTATTAAGTGTCTAGTGTTACCCAAACATCGCCCATACTCCTACATACTCCATAGGAACTCACGTGGTGAGTCTGCCTATTCCACAGAAAGAAATAGTTTGCTAATGTACAGTATGAGGGCTTAAAAGTGTCACAGATTAATATTTGATCTAAATGTCAGATCCAATGTTGCTGCACTGCACTCATGCATTACTTGAGAGTCTCTAGAGACATCTGTAAGTTGTAGCTTCGTTCTTGTTCAGGTAGCTTGGAGAACTCCACCAGACAAGGGTGCTGCCGCTTGTTATCATCTCGCACCTGAAAAACACACACACACACACACAGACACACAGTTTAGACAGTAAGGGAGTCTGCTGCCTGGCTCCCATTGATCTCAGGACACAAGAGAACCTGTGGATACGTGAATGCATGTAGGCATAAACTGGAGTTACATCCAGGTAGTTGCAGTAGTGCCCCGCTCTCTAACAGGTTTCACTGATGACCACTTGGGATGTGATGTGTTGTATCAGAATATATAGTACTAGGCCCAACTGAGCACTGGCCAACAAGTGAGGACCCTCTTGTGCATGTAGCTTTGCCAAAGTCAAAATATAACAAAGTGTGTGAGCCTGAGCCAGACCGCCCTCACACAGCAGCTGCAATAAGCACTGGAGCCACAGAGATCGGTTGTGTCGAAGGTCTGCCACCTGAGCATTCAGCCTCGGAATCACGCAAACACAGAATCTCACAGAGCAACTGTGGCAATTCCAAAAGGTGATGTTGCCCCATAGCAGGGTGAAGAGATAAAGTTTTTATGTCACAGACTTCTGTGGCTCCACTGCTCTTTATGCCCCTCGGTGAAAAATAAATTTCTTTGAATTGAATTGAATTAAAGATGTGTTGCTGTTCAGTTATGTCTACAGGTCAGTTCTCTTTTCAGACATGGAATACACAATATTTCTGTTTCATCAAATTGTTAAGGTGATGGCTCATTTAAATGTGAGGCCAACATGTTAAATTACCATTAGATTTATGTAGAGGAGCATGTCTGAAAGGGTCTTCAATGTGGTTTGTCTGATACTTACTGCACCGTAGGTCCAGCCCAGTTCTATCTTGTTCATCACCCAAAGTTCATGGATATTTTCTGCAAGCTTCTCCCTGATCCTCTCCAAGTGAGGTGGCAGCACAATCTACACACAAACACAGACAAACAATTTATTCTATAAGTGCTTCAGAAATTGCTCTTCTGCCAGAGCTCTGTTGTTGTCATTGTTTTGATCAGACAGAAAAAGACTGGCATGAAATTTGGCATGAAATAAAACATTCATTGGGATAAGTGGAATCAAAACTTCTAAATTTTGGAAAAGGCCATTTTGAAAAACAAATTGGAAAAGACCTTTCATATATAAAATGTATAAATATATTGGTTTATCTCACAATTTCATGGTTATATTACACAGTGTATTGTGTCTGTGTTTATTGACAATGATTTATTTGAAATTGAACACTTTGGGTCTCTATAAATGACCCTCCTCTAAGCTAGCAATGACTCTGACAGTAGTGTCTACCTGGCTGGTGTCCACAGGTGTGGGGGTGAATGCTGCCTGGCTCAAGGTGACAGTAGGTCCCAGCAGGTCTCTGGCTGCAGTCTGGTCCTGACTGGGCTCCAGCTTCAGCTTCTCCCTGGGCAACACCGCCTCATAGCACGGAGCGTAACCCGGAGGAGGGAGGAATTTAAACTCCCCGTGACGACCCCCGAGGAGGAAACGCACCCTACAGGGTGACAGATGACAGGCGCAGGAGAGAGATTATGGTTTACAGGGTATGATTTCAAGCAGTGTATACCACCTCAAACAGAGTGAGTTAGTTAGCCAGCATTAGACTTTGTTTTATCAGCATGACTGGTCAGATGTGAGCTCTGTGGACAGTCACACACCGGTGTAGTTATTTAGGTTAAAAATGTATAGGTAAAAATACATTTTAATAGCCACAAATAATACAAACCAAAGTGCAATTATGCAATAAATGTATTTTCTTTTTTGCTGTTGTTCTAGTCACATACCAATTATAAAATTTAGTCCACTTTATTATTACTGCATTTCTATTTCTGCAGTCTTACTTTTAACCAGTGTTCACTGTCCATACTGTAAAATATGTCAATTGTGTGACACTGAACCTTAATTCTACAAATGTGACTCTGTTGTTCTGCATTTCGAAACTTCAGTGTCTATGTGTTTGATGGTCAGGCAAACTGAATTTTCATTTTGTGTGAACTGCTTTCAGTGAAGCACTTACTTGACTCCAGCAGAGAAGCTGGCCACAGGGAAGAAAAGGCCATCGGAGTTGAAGTTTTCAAACATGCCCTGAACCGGCTGGCCGTTGATTCTGAAGGAGATACTGGGCACACTGAGGTCCAGGCAGCAGCTCACCACATCCTCTGCTCTTAGAAGGTGCTGATTGGGTGAGTTAACAGTCCGTGCAATGCAGCCTGCACAGTGAGCACAGAGCTTAACTTCAGTCTACAAAATTTGAACAGCTATACTTTGAATCTGCCATAAATCTCAGTTTGCTAATAATATTAAAGGATATGCAGGATATGTTGTCTTATTATTTGGAAACATGTAGAGTAGCTTGTCCTAACTTATTACAAAAGTTATTACATAGAGGTATAAGCCATACCTAGTTACACTACCATCATCCCTCTTGATACACACACACAAACACACCTCACCTGACCAGAGGTGCAGTCCATCAAAGCCGTAGGAGTAGAGGTCATCACCCACCCCGTTGCCTCCCCACCCCTCACCCCCACTGGGGTAGGGTGCGTAGCCACTGGTATTGGCCCATCCCACTCTGAGGTGAGTGGCCTCTGCTGTGACGAACGGCAGCGCCTGATCCACAATAAGCTCGTAGTACCACTTTCTGTACTGAGCGGAGCCGTCACTGACTCCCAGGAAGATGTTGGGACGCATGCTGTCAGGAGAGAGAAGTAAAAGAGAGACTGTCAGTGATCCATCTGATAATGACCTTTCAGTGGGTTAGAATGACAAATTATGTGCATTCTGAAAGCCAGCAACGTATTTGATGTTGAATGTTTTTAAATGTAAAATTTCAATGCTGTGAACAACACATATCGCATTCACTTTGTGTGTGTGTGTGTGTGTATACCTGCTTACGTGGTTGATCAGGCGGGTCTGCAGTAACAGATCTCTTCCTGGCAGCAGGTTGTCACAGATCAGGTGCTGGTTGGAGCGTACAGCCACGCCGTGACACACACACAGCGAACACAACACATCTAGAACCTAGACAGCACACACATACCAGAACGTATGTCAGCGTTGTAAAATGTATTATTGTTACAGTATGAACACAAACATGCAAACATGCACACAGACTGAACAGCAGGATTCCTGATAGATTGATTTGATTGGACAGGATACAGCTCTGTGTTTAAAAGGTTTTCTCTGCCTTAAGAATGCTTTGACGTTATCTCACCCTGCTCAGTAAAACAAAGACAACTTGAGAAATGTTCCTAAATTTTTAAATCACTGCTTCTGGCAGACTTGCTCATCTAGCACTGTGTTCTCAGCTGCCTCAGGTTCTGCCAACAGATCCCTGGAAGCCTTTTCATAGTACACACAAATAAATATGTGGATTATTTGCACAAAACCTTGAAATCGATTTCAAGGTGTATATTGGAGGTTTGTAAATGTCCCTGAAACATTTGTTATATATAAAGATATACTGTACATGTGTTGTGTATCTATAAGAATACCTTGTGGTTGCGTCCATGTTTGTCCAGCAGAGATATAATGGATTTGATGTGTCCCTCTTTGATTATGTTCAGTGCCTCAGGACTCTCAACCAGCACACAGTGAAGCACCTCTAGAATACCTACAAATACAGAATAAGAATAGTAAGGACCATAATAAATACCACACAATAAGCATTCAAAACCAGGGACTGTATTCACAAATCATCCTAAGGCTAGAAGTAGCTCTTAACTGGTTGAGATGGGAGAATCTCCTCACAATAAGAGGCGTGTCAGTCCTAACTGTTAGACCAGACACTGAAGAGGTCCTAGAGTAATTCAAAAAGCATTTGAGCACTAAAAGTAGCTCCTCAGTCTGAGAGAAGTCAGATGAAGTGCAGAGAAAAATACAATGACAATGGATTTTTAAAAGGATCCTTGTTATTAAAATTCCAAAAATATTATGCATATATATATATGATCAGAACTATTATTATTAACGTATCTTTAACGTTCTTTGTGACATTAAATATATAAATAAATATTTATCCACATAAAATGCAGTAAAGTGTCTAACAATCAGATTTGTTTGGTGGTGTAATTTATTATATCGTGTTATATTATTAACTGTAGACGTTTCTTGATGTGAAACAGCTTCAGTGCATTAAGGCCCATATAACAGCTTGTAGTGCAGCTTGCTACCTTCAGCCATTTTATAGTGTTGCTGTAGGATGAGCAGCAGAGAAGTGAAATAGCATGGCAGGTTTTACTAATAAGTAAAACTCATCAACTCATCAAGACTTTGTTCAGATTTCAAAATGCCAATTCACCAACAAATGCCCTGGTTTCTTTCACCTGCTGTTGTGTTTTGGTAAAACAGAAATTGGACCATCTGATTTCAACATTACATCCAATGGTGATCAGTTGTGACTATATGGTAAGGCAGGCTGACCTACCAGAGGAGGCCTCCAGTCTCTCCAGTCTGCTAATCAGCCAGTCCAACGAACCAGAAAACTGAGCGCAGTTCTTCCTGTTTCCTCTGATCAGTGCAGCTGGGGGGGGTGACAGAAGGAGACAGGGACAGGACATGACTAAGGAGCTGCTGCTATTATGTGATGATGGAGCAAAAACTGGAGCAACAGCTTTTCCTTCTCTCCATATTTGATATTGAGATATATGATACTGAGATCAAGATGGCGCCCTGGATGGCTGCCTCAGTGTCTTGGTGCGGATTATTTTTCTTGTTTTGTTTTTCTGCTGTGTCAGGTGGCAGGCTTCCAATGCTTCACGATGGATTGTGACACACAACTTTGTGGCAAAACGAAGGGTGGAGGTATCTGTTTCTATACTAACAGTGGCTGGTGTGATGATGTGACAGCAAACTGGAATTGTATTTCATCAACTGCAAGCCTTTCTGCTTCCCCCTGTGAGTTTGTTTCATTCAGTCTGATCTGTGTTTACATACAACCCCATGTTCTCTGACCAGATACTGTCTGAGGAGCAGTCAAACCCACACTCCCAAGTTACTGTCCGCTGTGTTTTTAACAAAGGTAATCATAACTATGAACTCCCCAAATGCAGACAATTTATTAAATGCCCCGTCATGGAGGAGAATATTTTGGATCATTCTTACACTACAATCAACAACTTCACATTGTCCCCTGCGCTGACCTGGGCCACTCTGACCACGTCATGGTCCACCTCATTCCTTTGTACAGGCAGAAATGAAAGGTGTGTAAACCTGTTGTGAGGAGATCAAAGCAGTGGAACAGGGAAGCTATGGATGTTTTCAGGACTGTTACCAACAGTCTGGATGAGTTCTGAGAGGCTGTGACGTCATACATCAGCTTCTCTGAGGACCTCTGTGTACCATCACGCAGCACCATGTATCCCAGTCGACACTGTGGAGTCCTTCCGCCTCCAGGGTACCGTCATCACCCAGGACCTCAAGTGGAAGCTGAGCATCAGCTCCCTCGCCAAGAAAGCCCAGCAGAGGATGTACTTTCTGCAGCAGCTGAAAAAGTTCAACCTGCCGAATATAATGATGGTGCACTTCTACACCACCATCATTGGGTCCATCCTCGCCTCCTCCACCTCCATCTGGTACACTGCTGCCACTGCCAAGAGCAAGGTCAGACTGCAGCGTATCATTCACTCCGCCATCTCTCCAGGACCTGTACTCCTCCAGGACCCTGAGGTGATTGTAGCAGACCCCTCCCACCCCAGACACAAACATGTTGAGCAACTCATCTTCCGCAAGAGGGTGCAGTCCCAGGAACAGTTTTTCCCCAGCTGCAGCTGGCCTCATCAACAAGGTCTTCATGTTTCAAATATTCCTGATACTGCATACTGTGAACTTCTGCACATTCACTGGTTAATGCTTTGCACATTCCTGCACAAAACGTCTATTTCATTTAAATAACGTATTGTACATATGATTATATTTTTAAATATTTTATCACCAACCTTCTGTTTTTATATTAATGCCACTAGACTTGCACTATTAGCTTGTTATCATTATATTTGTCTTCTTATTGTGTTTATTGTTATTATTGTTATGCACCAACACCCAGGTCAATTCCTTCTAGATGAAAACTTACTTTGCAATAAAACCTATCCTATCTATCTTGAACATTTTTTTTTTCACCTAATCTTTCCATTTGTATTTCTTTGAAGTGCAAGTGTGTGTGTATGTACGTGTGTGTGTGTATACCCAGTAGTTGGTACAGGGAGTTGAGAATGGAGCTCCAGGCCTCTCCTGCCTCTCTTCCGACTGCCTCAGCAAAATGAGCTGCACTGCTGTAGACGTGAAGACGATCAATACACTCCAATACCAGGCTGATCATCCCCTGCAGACACACAGGGTGTTGGTTTTACTGGTTTATTCAGCTGGATTGAGATAACTATAATCAAATGAAGTGGAAAAGAGGAGAGACAGTGCATGGCAGTAGTTTTTTACTGTTAACACTGTTAGGTCCAGCTGCAGAGGTTCAGAATTGTGAAAAGTGACTCTGCAGTCACAAACCTCAGAGACAGGATGCATTACAACTTCACACTTTGCAGTCTTGTGTACTTTGTCAAGGCCATGCTCATCCTACATGTTTATGTAAACCGCAAACCTTATCAATGTATGTTTTAGAACGTAGCAGTACCAAACAACACCCATGGTTGATGTTGTCGCCTTGTCCATTATGCAAATATACATTATACTGGATTTTTAAAGCTCACATACTCAATTTCAAAATTCCGTGAAAGAACAAAGAGAAAAAACAAAGAAAAGACAATAAATAAAATGTGAACACATCACTGTGAAGGAAGAGTAAAATTGCAAAGAACTTAAATCATGAAACATAAAGGGAACTTTTTCTCACTGGTTTCTGTGTGATATTTGAATTTGGATTCAAAAATAATTTTTAAAAATCACTGATTAAATAAAAAGACTTAAATCTTGTGGCACAAAGTGCTTTACCAATGATTGTTCTCAATCATAGATGAATAAGATTTTGCTTGAAGTAGCATTGATAGATATATTTTGTCTTAAGATGTTAGTCTTATAACACAGATAGGAAATCCAACATTCACACAGACAGTCCATACCTCTTCCTGAAAGAGGTTCTGCCGGTTCTTTAGAGCTCTCAGTCGATTCTGCTTGTCTTCATGTTCCAGGTGATCTCCGGGTGGTTGGAAGTAGCCAATCAGATCCTGCAGACTCAGACTGACTGAATCTATTGGTAGATCTGGAATGGAGCTCTTCCCCTTTTTCCTTAGTGTGTCCAAACCCCTGGAGCAAACAGAGTGGAGAATGTCAGTCACTGCCTTTTTACATGATAAGTTCTCATTCTTACTCTTTTGGTCACAGCTGCTGTTATTTACTACCTGACCTTCTGTTGCAAGCTAATTTATGTGCAAAACCTTTTTAGGCAATGTCCATGTTAGGTGTAGCTGGCTGAATGACATATTTCTGCAGTGAGTTTTTGTTCAGAACTGTGATACTTTCAGGCTGCTGGCTCTCTCTGCTGGCTTAGTGTTTAAGATATTGCTACATCAATTCAAATGGCTTGTATATAGACCAAAGGATGAGAGTGAACTTTATAAAAATACAGACGTGAACCTACAGTGCAGCTTATAGTGTATTTTTAAATGAGCAATAATTGCCACTGCAGCTCTTAGCTTTATGTGTTTCTCAGAGAGGCACTTTTAAGACGTCTTAATGCACAGTATTATGGGCTAAACCCTGTCAATGAAATGTGTAGACCTTTTCATAGTTTACTACCAAATAAGTTACAAGAGTGACTACATCTGTACTCATGGACATGTCAGAACAGTGGCTCACTAGGGACATTGGGACATTTTGCATCAACTCCACTGGATTACTGGGGTAAACTCTTTGCATGCATTTTGTGTGATCAACTAATTCATTTTTCAAAACAGGTTATACTGTAATATTCATGACACAAAAAGTGTTCCCCATGTATTAGAAAAGATGGTACAAAACTAAATTACATATTGCCTCATTTAAAAAATAGATGAAACTGAAGGCCAAGTCAATTTCATGTTTTATTGTTCATTATATAATGATTTAAAGGTTTTCAATAAAATGTCCTTCATTTGTGGCAAGTTCTTCGGGTTGGGTGTTGTCTTTAAAAAAGGTCACTTTTGTCAGAGTTTGTCAGAGCAGACAAAGGTACTTGTTTGCAAAGTGATATCACATGTGAGAAGTTATGTTCTTTTCTGACAAATGTGTCACAAATGCAGTGGTATCTATGCTGTTTTAGAAGTTATAAGTCCTGGGCACTTGTGTGCACATAGCGCAATTAACAGCAACAGTGTGCTGTACGAAGACAGGGCTAGATTGGCTTGTATCTATCTATTGGCTGCTTAAAACCATTCAGTATTGACGGTGTTGAGATGTGAGAAATATTTGCGTTGGGGTCCAAATAGACCAAACACCGCTTGTCAGTACTTTTGCGCCATACTCTTTTTTCATGTCAGTTCCATTCATTGTGCAATACTTCATCCAATTCAATGTGCAATATTCTGTATTTAGTATTTAATATTCCATATTTAATCCAATAGGTCAAGCTCTCATTTCCTATCTCAATTCAGGCCCAAAGTGTATATACTGATATACATATATCTCTTCTTCATATTCAGATTTGCAACTGTAAATAAGTCTTATGTAAATTTGTTACTCTTGTGTAATTTGTTAATATCTTCTTTTTTAGCCTGTTTCTTTCTTATTTTTACTATTTAACTGCTTCTATCCCCTTTGCTGCTGTGAAATGTGAATTTCCCCACTGTGGGACGAATAAAGGTTTATCTTATCTTATCTTATCTTACAGAACCGCTTATTAATGATTCATCAGTCATAATGCATGCCGCTACTCAAAGCTGAGAATGTACATTCTGTGTCTTCATCATGATGTTGAAAGCTCATCTATTTGTGTTTCACTGCATTAAAGTGAATTGTCAATCACTACAGATGACTGCTTGAACACGTTTGAGCAGTTGCTGTGTCTTCCAACAGGAATATAGCTCCTTGTTGCCTTTCATGAATAAGACACATGGTGTAGAATTTTTCTTTTGAAGCAAGATACTCTGTGGTAATCTATCACGTTTGAAATTGAAAAAACATTACAGCAGAATGCAGTTAGCTTACATACACTGGGGTACATTATTGTATGTGTGGGACATTTGCTTTTAATAAAGTTATTGTTAGTACCTTGCCTCATGTTCGCACCAGAGCAGCCAGCATTTACCTTGAGATTCATTTTTGATACCATTCAAGGGAAATTGCAAAAAGCATGTTTATTTGCATTAGCAGGTACAGTCACATAGACATGTATACACAGCACAGTGATGTAGCTGGCCCGTTTTGTTTTGGTGGGTTTCTACATATTTCCTGCTGATTTCAAGTTCCTGTTCCTGATTCATTGTGCCAACCCTTTATCACAAGTGTATCACTATTTGCTGCAGTGCATCTCTGTTCATCACAAGATGTCTTTAACCTTTCAGATTATTACGCTGCTGCTGGTGTTTAATCCTACCTCAGACACTGCAGCCTCCTCCTCTGGCAGTGTCTTATTACCATACTTTTCTAAGGAGCTCTTGCCTTCTGCATTATGTGTATTATCTATCTATGTGTGTGTGTGTTTGTGTGCAGTAATCCACCTGATGAATAGGTTGAACAGAAAGACAGTACTGCGGATGACTCTGGCAGTGCGACTCTCCTCATTTTGTGACCGAGACAGTGTCAATCCATCATCCATGTGACCCTCGTGGTGCATGATGGCCTGAAATAAGAAGTACGTTTTTGACATTGAGTTCACTGACCACTGATTTTAATATCAATAATAGCATTTTCAAAAGATTGCATAAAACCCGAGCTGTCTTATATCTGTCACATCTGTTACAGGCTACATAACAAAATGGGGCTGTGGCTGATGTCAAATAGGAAGTTTTCTGATTTTTGCTTTAAGTTTAATTTTTTTGAGATTGGTTTTATTTTACATTAACAGACCATATGTAATATGGCCATAATTTGCAGACTGCCTAAAATGTGCATTCATGTTGTTTTTCACCTTTGGCATGAGTAAAATGCTACATTAACCAGATGTGGGCTGGTTCACTATGAGCTCAGGTCTGTCTTCCTCCCTAAAGTACCTGACATTGACTATGCTTAGAGGTTTTTGTGCCTTCTCTGTTGCCATTGTCATTTCTTTATCATATAATAGGTCGGTTACAGAAACACTCACGCCTTTAGTGCCTTGTTGCAAGCATGGATACATGCATCTACAGTTAACGATAATGTGACTAAAGGCTCATAAACTTCTTAATCTGCCGACTATCTTGGTGTCACATTTTGTCAACTCCTTCGTATATAGCAACCTTAACATGAACTGTAGTTAGAAGAAAGCAGAGACAGGTGGTAAAAGTAGTAAAAGGTGCTGTATGGTTTAATGCAGCAAGGTACCTTTCTCTGCACTCCACCCATGCGTGCACACTTGGCATCAACAGTCTGGTAGGTGAGCCACAGGCAGGTGTCTACATGTTGGATGTAACACACTGAGTCGCCATACTTAATGTCAGGAACACCCATTCCATCCACCTCCTTCTTCACACCAGGGTCCAACTTTTCCTAAAGGAGAGAGAAATTATATTTTATACTGATTAAATGTTGCATGACATGACATACAGGGCTGCTCTGAAGTATATCAGCTCATCATTAAGAGTCCTTTGATTTTTAACCAGTGTTTCTTGGTGCAGAATTTGGAATTCAAAAGATTCAACTTGAAGGACTTTCACATGTTATACTGACTGATCACTAATATCCCCAAAATGCATTTACACTCATTGATTTACAACAGCGGCCAACAAAAGTCGGACAGTAAATAGAAACTGGGAAGAACACTGTGTCCATATCTGAGATAACATGACAGTTAGCTATGCGCAACAGAAAATTAAACAGCAAAAATACTGATAATTGATTAACCATTTTAATCATATTTCAAGCAAAAACTACAAAAAATCATTTTCATAAAAATCACAAATAACTTCTGAGGCCACGATCAGGCTCCCATTTATATTGCTGAAATGCCCCCCTTATGAGCTGCAGCTATCTGTCAGTATCTTTGGGCATCCTTTAAATCCCCTCTCTATAACACCTTGAAACTTTGCTAATAAAGGGTTATGTGATTAAAGTTATTCTTATTCTTATCCCTACAGAAAGTCAGTCAGAGAATGAGTCATTCATAAATACATTAAGATCGTCTCCATTCGTTGTGGTTCCAGAAAGCACCATGATGTTCATACTACCATTAAAACCCTTTACACAAAATGATGTCTGCTTATAGTTGAGCTTGTGAAGTATTCTACTGGGATAATCCACTTGGACATGTGAGCAAAACATATTCTACAATACAGAGGTTTTTCTTGCTTATGAAGCTGTAATAAACCACATCCCAGACAGTTGGACATTGCTGTACCTTGGAAGACCTGAAGCAAAAGGCTGTAGACTTGACATCAGCTTTCTCTTTGTCTAACAGCAGCAGAGATTTGTCTTCTATCAGACTGAGATACTTCCCTGTGGTCACATGTCTCAGTCTGAATGGCTGACCCCAGCGGATATGACTCCCACTCCACCTGGACACACACACACAGTCAGACACATACACATACACACAGACATGAAGAATCCCAAATAAAAACATATGACTCCAAAAATCAACACAATAGACAGGATTAAAAGTGGGTGACTTACATGTATACCATACGCACTGAATTAAATTCCTTTAGAGTTACACTAATGGATTTTTGTACATAAACCATGAATAAGATATGTGTAATATGAAAGTTGTTGCTCACAGTAACAAACCCGTCATGTCTGCAGTTCCCCTCAGCCCCACACAAGTCAGAATTATCAGTAATCGATCAATGCCAAATTTGTTAAGCAACATGCACTGGCAAAGCACAGTCTAAACTGAAATGATAATGCAAGTGTATCTTACAGCGTGAGCTCATCTTAAAGAGGGGTCTTATGTCTAAATGTAGTATTTACACGTTTATTATTTCAGTGTTTATGTTTAATTCATACTAACTTATATTAATCAGGTGAACATAAATGATGCCAAATGAATAATAATATTGCTCCAGTCTGTTGAATGTGTAAATAGGCAACTGCAAACACGTCAGCCATAACAGTTTTAACTGGTGATAATAGGCTATGTCAGTGTTGCGTTCACAGCCGCCAAGAGGACAGAAAATAATCAATGCAGTTTTAAATTAAATATATGAATTGAAATAAAATATAAACACGTTAAATATGCTGCATGAACTAAATTAAAAGCCTGAAGGCTAATGTTCATTCACTCCAGCACACATTCATGTGGAGTCAAGTCACAGATGTTCACAGCACAGATGCAGTGAAGTAACAACAGCCAGACAACAGCTTGTTTAAGATATGTTAAGATATGGATGTGCCATACGCCAAAAAGAATCCACAGTTTGTGTATTTCTGCAAGTGTGTGTGTCACTCACTGATATCACTCGTAATGGCTGGATTCTATTTAGACGAGACAGTTCCAAGGTTCTGGCATTGCCCATATTTGCCAACTGTTAATGCTTACTGGGACATTTGAACGTAACGGACCGCTCTTTAATGTTATTAGTCTTAGCCTGTGCCTTTACAGCTATGCCGAGCCTGATGTGACAAAAGAAAACTGAAATCACATACAAACTACAACCCTGACTCCGACACTACATGGGACACTGTGCAAAAAATAAATAAAACAGAATGTGATCATTTCTAATCCTTTTTGGCACAAACTCAATTGGAAATGGTACACCGACAATATATTTAATGTTCTACCTCATCAGCTAAAAGTTGCAGTACTTTAAACATGTGTTCTACCACTCTGTTGCTTACTGTACTAAAAATCCATGCTAGAGTCTTTACACTGTGAGGAATCCCCAGCAGTGGCTGCAAACAGCCTGACAAAAGATAAATACTGACAGCACATGTGAGATATATTCACAACAACACATGTATGAACAGTACTATTCTGTTTGTGTGTATTATGTGTGTGTGAATTTACTTGTTCATTGCATGTGTGTGTGTGTGTGTGTACAATGTGTATGCTGTACTCACACAACACGCAGTGTCTCCAGCCTCCACAGGGACCTCGCATGACTGGACACTGCTCCCCCCTCATAGTGCACTGTCCTGGGGATACAAATGAAACAATCACACCTTGAAACCCATCTTTTCCATACATACGCATTGTGCATTCTAGATGTCTCTTCTTCCCCCACAGCAACTCCGGTTGCCTTTGATGTACGTGTAGATACAGTATGCTGCTACCTGCATGACTCAAATCTCATCAGACAGTCAGGAGGATAGCACAGTCACTCTCATTGGCATTGTTTAACAACATGGCTGTCCCCTTTGGGACCATCCTAAAACTATAATTATTAATAGTCCTCCCTGTCTCAGTCACAGCAGAGAGCTCAGTCTGTAATGGGAGTTGTTACATTCCCTTCCTGCAGGCCATGGAAAGAAGAAGCTCAATACTGTATGTCTAAGGGTCTAAACAAGAGGGTGAAGGAGAGTTTAAAGTAGAACATGCAGAAGGCAAAACTTTGGTTGCACAGGTGACTTTGACACTGATTTAGAACTGTAGAAGATAAACTGATTTGATCTGATAATAAGATAAGATATTCCTAAAATGAGATATTCCTTTATTAATGTCATGGTTAAAGTCTCTTGGTTGATTTTTGTGTTTTTTCTAGTTTGTTTTTCTGTGCATTTTTAGTTATATACTCCAGTGTTTTTGGTTTAGGATTGTTTTTCTATTGTTTGTGGGCTTCGGTAGCTCAGGAGGTAGAGCGGTTGTCCACCAATCGGAAGGTTGGTGGTTCAGTGCAGTCTATGTGTCGAAGTGTCCAAGATACTGAACTCCAAATCGCCCCCTGATGGCTGTTCCATTGGCATGTGAATGAATAAAAGCTAAATGAAATTGTAGAATTGTAGAATTGTTCAGGCACTGCTTCAGTGGCAGGGGGCGTGGTCTCAGGTGCTGGGGTCCTCTCTGTGGTCACAGCTGCTTACAATATCACCTAATGACTGGCAGCTTAAATACTCCAGATACGCCAGATCGTCCCCTGTCTCCTAGTGCTTTGTGTTTCCAGTGTTTTTTTGCCTACCAGTGTTCCCATTTCTCCAGGGTCTTCAGTGTTTCTTGTGTCTCCAGTTTTTTTGTCCCTCGTCTGTACCCTTCCCTACCAGCCCAACTTGCATGTCTCCTGCCGTCCTGCCTCAGCACCTACCACCCACCACCCAGCCTCCACCCACTGAAGAAAAACCTGTCTTTTACATGTTTCCTGGAGACTTTGTTTAATAAATTCCTTTTCCCCCTTAACCCTCATCTGTATCTCGCACCTGAGTCCAGTTAAACTAATCCCAAACGTGACAATTCGTCCCACAACAGGGAAATTTCCTAACCTGAAATATTTTGTATAGCTATAGGTTTGGTTTTTTTTTGTTGTTGTATGTTGATAATATCTACGGACACCACAGAAAACAATGTCCCATCCTGTAATTAAGCGGCTGTAATTTAACACTACTGACAAATGAGGCTGGTTCATACAGACACACAATATTAGACTGGTCTATTAAGTTAGATAAGTCTCATTTTTACTTTAAGTCTAGGTTAATGGAGCATAGAGTTAGATCATTTCATGCTCGTGTTGCATTCATGGTCCTATATATCTGACTTGGTATTTCAGAATACAGAAGTATTGGATAAGTCAAACAAACATGGAAGCCACACGTCACCGAAAGACCTTAGTTCAATGTAACTGAACCCAAATTTAATTCAACTCCTCACTTGACCAACCCCTGGTCGAGTTGTCAAATAATGCCATTGACAGTCTGCTCCAATGTGATTAGAAACATCCAATCACATTCATACAAGTTTTCCACTATGCCAACACTGCCACCCAAACCTCCTCCACCTACTGTGATGAAGGGTTAGGTAGAGGATCTAATGTTTATGTATGATTGACTTTACTGACTCAATATACTACACTTCCCCTGTTTTTTATGGTCTCATTTTATAATTAAAAGGTAGGTAGGTAGGTAAAAAACTACTTCATATACAACCAGTTCAGATGAAATTGTTACTAAACTGACTACCTTGATCCCATAAGTCAGTCCAATTGTAACTGTCAGTGCACATTACCTCCTCTGCTCGTCTCCATGCTCCCCAGATGGAACAGTCAGACACTCGTCCATGTGACCGTGAAGGAGGCGCAGGACGTCCCCTCCTATCAGGAAACCTGCAGACAAGAGAGCAGAAAGGGAGAAAAAGCAAAATGGAGGCAAGGGGAAAAATAAATTCAATGGGGAGAGGCAGGCATGGGGGGGGACAGTACAGAGGAGGGGCGAGAAAGAGAGGGAGAAGGACAGACAGATAGACAGACGGACAGAGCAGAAGTCAACACATGAATCATACTGCAGAGAAACACACAGTCAGGTTTGCATAAAAGCACCAGAATTAGTACACCGGCTACCTTGCCTACACTTTGCTAATTTTAAAACTCATTTGAGTATTTTGATAAACCAGACAGTGCTGATGTGGAGGGCAGCGGAGATCAAGTGCAGCAGGGCAATTATGGTATTAAACATGACATTGACTAGCACTTCTGAAACAAACCTGTTCACATAGTGTTTATCAAGACCAGCAAAACTGACTGACTCATGTCACTCAGAGAATTTGGGGAATTGTAATATGACGGTTGTATCCAGAGATTGTTTATAGTGTCCTAGTTCCATAGTAAATTCTTCAGAATATCATTACATTGGTAAACATGGCACATCGAACTGTCCCAGAAATTTCAAGACAAGGAACAAAAAAAACAATGAAAAAGAATGTACAAAAGTGAAAAGAGGAAAAAAAGCACAACGGAATGATGACAAGAAGAAAACAGAGGGATAAACAAAGAAACATAGACAGGTGTACCTTGTGCTACTTCACTGCCAGAACAGATGGGAGCCACACTCCACAGTGTCTGCTGGAAGGCTGCATCTACATGGAGGCTGCCATTGCCATAGGACAGATGCTGCAAGAAGAGGGACAAAAGAGGCAAAAAAAATACACCAGAATGAAATACAGATGAACGCCTAGGATGTTCCTGACTTCCTGACTGTTCCCAAGTAAGTCCTGTATTTAGAGATTCAGAAGGGCAGGCCTGGTCTGGCTGCCAGAACACCAGAGGAGCACACAGCGCTTCCAAAGCACCAGACCATTCAATTGGTCAGTCAGTACGTGGTCAGCAGTGCTTACAGTCATCCATGGTTTTGTATGCTTTACAGTGAGCGGTCAAAAGAAAAGGGAAAGGGAGGAACAGAGAGAGAGAGCCATGAAAGGAGAATGGCCATTTGAGGAAACACAGCTATGCGTTTAAAATTTACTGGGTTAAACAGAGTCTACCATTTGTAAACCATCAGGCATATGTGCAGATATACAGCAAAACTGCCTGAGGTGTATCCAGATTTTAATAACCTTTGCAAGTCCAGGCAATTATGAAATTAAGTCTCCACTTGAATTTAAGTTGCAAAACTGTAGAAAATGTGGCTAATCAGATTGAACTGAACTGCTACTGAGGAAACGAATTTGTCTAATGATGGATTTGGTCCTTATGGCTCTCGAGAAGATGGCTCTAATGTGGGTTGAGTCTGACATACGTGGATGTGCATTTCTCTTTGGCTGCTGTGTATGTGTATAATTGGTTGTCCTTAACTTTGTTTCTGTCGTACTTAGAAAAGAAAGAACAAGAGGGAGAAAGAGAGAAAGAAAGAAAGAAAGCGATAGTAAGATTTGAGCTCCCCTCTCCTCACACATGTTCCCACACACAGCTGCTACTGACCAAATATCTTTCGGAGGAGACGCTGACCAGGATGAGATCATCTCCCACTCTAACCTTCTCTCCCTCCGAACGCTGCTTCGATGCTGGATGGATGGTCCACCAGCACGCCTCGCCTACACACACACACACACACACACACACACACACACACACAGAGAGAGAGAGAGTTAGAAAACATGCAAAAAGCAAACAATAGCTCAGAAAATAAAGCAGAAATGTGCCCATGACTCACAGACTCACATAGCCAACATAAAGTCCTGTAATACTACCTACTGTGACACCTCAGTCTGTGTACCACTTTGGTAGCCTACATTTGTCTTGCAGCTGTTCTGCTTGTACTGTAATTTGCATCATCTTTACAGAAGCAGGTCAAGAACAAGAACAAGGCAGACGCTGTTCTTTGCAGTGGCTTATTGTCCTGACTTTTTTTCCAAAGCGAAAACTGCTGCGGAGAAGCAGCAGGTCAGGGGTCAGACTGTATCTGTTAGATACAGACAGAAGCAACCTGACAGTATCATAACACTGACAACAGCAGTCCAGAGTTTTATTCTAGAAATGGACTGAATGTAAAGCAGTTTGAGATAACCTGGGCTCAATCGGAGATGAAGATCATTATTTTTCAGTTCTCTGACGCAAACTTTCCCCATATGAGTTGTCTGTGTTCCTTAATGCAGTGTTGTGGCTGCAGCAAACAGTTATTAACACACCAGCAGACACAGAGCAACATCAGCATTCCTTCCAGCATTCAAGTTGTCTTTGTTTCCACCTGAAGTCGAATATTCCCTCTCCTTTTACCTTAGCTCTGCTCTCCACGAGCTCCTGAGAAAAATGCGTGGCTCTTTAGCCACTAAATGCACCACTATGTTAACCAGCTAGTTTCTAACTGTGGCTGTCAGCTGCCGGCCGCTGAGCAGGTTGTGTACTGTGTTTTTCTCAGAGATGTTTCACTGAAAACAACTGCCTGCTGCTGGAAACAAGGGTAATGAGAGCAGTGAGGCTGAACTAACAACAACAGCGAGAATTTGGCCTGTAAAACCAAAACTTCAAAAATACTGAAAATCTCTGTTGAGCTGAGAGGGACTGCAGAGTTTGATGAGAATTCTCTGAGGTTTCATCATGTCAAGTGGAACATTATATATATTCTTTACGTAAAATAATGATTAGTGTAATTTTAAAATAAAGCTCTACAGTTTTGAACAAAACTGTCTGCCTACACAGAATAAGTTTAAATTAACTATTAGGGTTAATTCAAACTATGTGATAAGAGAAAGCCACAAAGTGAAAATACTGTGTTCCTACCTGTGGTATCCTCCTGCAGTCCAACATCAAAAGCCAGTTTGTCTGTGGATGAGCGGGAGGTGGATAAACAGCACAGGTACTAAACAGAGAAACACAAATAAGTCGATCAATTTATCTGATCAATTTGATCATCAATTTGATCATCATACCAACTGCAGTACAGTAGTTCTAGATTGTCCAATTTGATGGGATGGATTTCTCTGGGGGAAGTTGGGTGATTTTATTATTACATGTGCTGGTCCTGTGTGGTGAGCATATGTGCATGACTTTATCCTTTATAATTATAACTTTTAAAACAGGATCTCTTTACATCCTTGCACAAAAAAAGCAAAAATTGTTTCCTGTAAGAGTTTCATCAGTTCAGTGTGCAGTTTACTTTTTTTGTTAGACAATGGAACATTTCTAAACCTCATCTTATTTAGCACCCCAGACATTGAAGGAAAAGAAAAAAAAGGCATTACAAGAGAAAGCTCATCAAAAGAGTTATTTTAATTTCAAAATAAATTTATATTATTATATTATATTATTTATATATTGTCTCAAGAGGGCTTCAGACAATTTGGGAGTCATAATGTTAAAATGTGCCATTAATAATGGAAATAAGCCTACAGTTTTTGATTAGAGTTATTATTACGGTGTGTGTGTGTGTGTGTGTGTGTGCATGTGTGTTTGTACGTGTTCACTGACCATTCCACTGTAGGAGTGTCGCAGCAGGACAGCATGTCCATACAGTAAGGTGCGATGACCGCCACCCTGGGCAGTCTGACAGGGAGACATTGACAAGAGGGAGAGAGAGAAAAAAAAGAGCAGAGTTACAAAAGACAGAAAGTCACTAAGAGAGTGAGAAAAAACAGTGAGGAACAGCTAAACAGAGATATCAAACAGTACAGACAACAAAACAGATGCAGACAGGAAGAGAGAAAGAAGGCCTGCTGTATCAATTCAACATGAAAGCTTTATCTGTGAAGTTGTGGGAAAATGTCTACAAGCTATAACTTAAAAATATAAGTAAGCTGAAGTGTAATGTCATCCATCCATCACTTCATCATAGTAGCTTTTAAAGGTACTCTGCGTAGTAGTTCAAATATCAACATGTCACCGTCATATTATCACCCCTGATAGAATAATCACCATCACCCAGGGCTGTCTAATGAAATAATAATCATGATTATAATTGGGGCTTCCACAGTTAATTAAACCTGATCGGGTGAACGATTGACGCTTTGTGTTTAGAGTGGCTGCTGTGGTGCATCAAATCAAATGCTCTCACAGGTAAACTATCTGGCCAATCACAGGTCTCTGCTGCCCAAACATCTGCATTTTGATTTTGTTGCATGCCTCATGTAAAGACGTGTTTAAACTAACAGATTTGCATACTATAAATCTGATAGAGGTTTGATTTATAGCTTTATTAGATTCAGCGTAAAGTTCAAGTTTAGTAAAATGTTTTAGCAGAGTTTAGTTAATTGCAGTTGTCACTATCACGCAACCCTGTTCAACGAACCAAACAACGCCATAGCACAGTAAACCAGAGCTAGTGTTCAGATCTCAAAGTAACGTCACACTTTCTAGAAACCCCTTTGCTCCTTGCTCCCTCTCCCCCCAGCATTTCTCAGAGTGTGACCATTATACTTGCATATATAAACGCAAAACTAACCAGTGGCACAAAAATCTTTGAATGCAGCAGGGGACTGTGCCACCAGGAGACTGTACCATGCAAGTAGAGTCTTGCTTTCTGACTGACATTAGTCTTCTTAGTCCTGTGTGTGTTGGTTTGGTAATTTCTCCTGCTGCACTGCAGTCATTCTGCCCTACTCCTAGTGCACACACAGAGCTGTACAGACCTCACAGAGCAGAGCAGCTTCAGTTTCACGTACATATTAATGAATGTGTGTAAACAGGATGGAACGCACACTGGCTTGCAGAGAGAGAGTCTCCTTATTTTTTATGTTATTGGTCATATAACGATTACTTAATATCTGTTAATATAACACATATATTGTATTGTGTCTCATCAGAAGGCACTGCAGTCATTGAAGCTCATGGACATTAAATATTAAACTGAGAAATGTCTTACTTGTAGTCCTAAATGTATAACGTGAAACATATAATAGTAGAATAAACTTACACATGTCAAAGTCAAAACAGATGAAAAGAGAATTTTTCATTACAAGGTATTATTATTTGCTTCTGCTGTATCTAAAAAGCAAAATGATGGATGCTCTGTTTGTGTGGCCCGCAGCAAATTAACGTGTGTGACCAAATTTTGCTACAAAAGTCAATTGTACCAGTGTCACGTGTCTGATAACAGCCACTGGAAGGCAAACTAAGTTATCATGAAAATAATTTATTCATATGCCATATTACTAAGATGTCATAAAAGACTTAACAGAAACAGACAAAACAGGAAAACAAACTACATGCAATGTAATAAATTGTAATACAGCAGTATTACTCCAAAAGCAAACACAGATGATTGTGTCAGTAGAGCATCGGGTAATTGTAACCCCCCCATAGAGCAAGAACTAAGTTAACACCTACTTAAGTTGTTGTCAGTTAATACAACATTGTTGCACTGAGTAATTTGTGTGTTCTATCCAGCTGCAGGTTTCGAAGTGCAGATCTGACAGGTGTCACAAAGAGAATTCACTGTTGTTGTTGTTGTTGTTTACTGCTGTTTCACTGTTGCATGTTGACCAGTACCATGGCAAGGGATCATGTGCTTAGATCAAGATGTAGATGTAGCGAGAATTACTGAGTTCTCGTTCCTGCATCCCTGGTTGAGACTGAGCCTGAGTGCAACAGAACAATAAAGCTGGAGTGAAAGTGGACCTTCCAGGCTCTGCTCCAGAAGTAAGACAATCTCATCCAAAATCACACTGATATTTATAACACCACCAATAACTAAAAATCCAGCCTTGGAACATAACCTGACTAAGCTGCATGTTGTCCGTGGGTGGTATTTTTTTTTAATGATTTAAATGTTTTTGTTTCTCAGCGACCTTGAACAACCACCATTCCCATAATCTCACAGGCGATCAAGGCTGGTACACTGAGGAGACTACAGCTAAATAGTCTTAAAAATGATTTTAGAGAGCATTGGTGAATATTGTGGACAGTTAAAATGACGTAACTACCTGCCCTGCTGTGATGGTAAATTTTCATGAGAGCTGTAGTTTTTTTAATGCTGACAAATTAATAGTTGTTTCATTTTGTTAAAATAATATTCAATACTCAATTTTTGCACCAAACATCAAAAACACTTAAACCATTAAAGAGTCTGATTACAACTATTACAAAATGGCATCAAATGCACCTAAGGTTTTGCTAATTAAGCCAGATCTATATAAATGTCTCGCTCATCACAGTCATGTCATAACTCAGTACAGTACGTTGGTTTGACGTTGGTTGTTCTAGCACAAAATGAAAGAAAGGATTGTGGTGGGTGTTGTGGGTGTAATGTTTATGGCTTTCAATGCATGTGATGTTTCTTATGTTGAAAGGCGACAGTGGCGAGTTTGGTGCGCTCTTGATTCAGCGTTGTACCAGGAGAGCTCAACGATGGCTACGATAGCCGAGAGAGAAACACGTATCACAAAATTTCAAGTAGCTCACTCAAGAATGTAAATACTACTCTGCTGTGTTGGAGTTTGATTTCAGAACCTTAGACTGGCGATGAGGATTCAGTCTTCAGTCTGTTTTCCACAACTATGGCTGCTGCATTGCTGTCGTTTCCCGCTTTTGATATCAGTGAAAATCAGAACTCATCCGTCCGTTGGAAGAAGTGGTTGCAGTGTTTTGAAAACTTCATAATTGCTCTAGATGTAATAGGAAGATGCAAGAAAACATGCAATGCTTTTGCATTTTGCAGGGTAACAGAAAATTTTAGGAATGCTCACCGTCACTGGCAAGGCAAAGGACCACAAACGCACAAAAGACTAATTGAGTGAGTGCTTTTCCCCTGAAATTAACATAGCCTATGAGGGGAAACACTTGACTCAAATCACACAAGACTGCAGCAATTAGCAGCAACTTGTGACTTTCCTGATGTTGAAAGAGAGATCAAAACTATGATCATTCAAACATGGAAGCACTACAGAATCCAGAGATGACACTGACTGAGCCCCTCTCACTTGGCAGAACATGGTACTTGCTGAGATTCAAGCATCAGGAATGGGACAAACACAACAAAGTAGCTCAAGGAAAAATAAGGGAAAATGTTCTGTAGATATAGGGAAGGAAATTTGAAAGAACAGATGCTACAGCTGCTTTGGGTACCTTTCCCCACTGTGAAGAAATGTCATGCCCAGCATCAGAGGTCGACATGATGTGCATTATGCACACAGCAGTGGAAACGGTGGCATCACATCTCAAGCAGCAAGAAATGCACAATTTCCTGACCCATAGGAAACCTCCCACATGCAAAGATAACGGTGAGTGACAGTAATATGTGGTGCTTGATATATAGGGGCGACTGTGAACATAAACTTCCTTGTGGTTCACACACTCTACTGCCTGCCACTGGAAAGTCCAAGTCACAATTGACAAATGCAACATTAAGTATGCTACGAAAAAGAAGCAGTTTACTTGGCTATGACACTGCCAGTCAACTGGGGATAATTAAAGTTGCCAACGCACTTCACACATCTCCAAAACAGCCGGTGCAGCACACAAGAACCTCAAACCAGTGAATGCAGTAGATAATCTCTTCACTGAGTATGCTGACTTTATTCACGCGGTGAGAAAATTTAATGACTTTCGAGTCAAGCTGCATATAAGGAAAGATGTTCCTCCAGTCACAAAACCACATAGAGGAGTTTCATGTAAGGAAGCAAATTGGGGCTGAAATGCAACGTCTAGAGGACTGTGACATTAAGAAAGTGAACGGTCCCACTACATATGTTTCTCCAATTGCCAAAAGCTTTAGAAGGGGTTTGCAATTGTGTGGACATGAGAATACCAAATCAGGCCATTGAACAAGAAAGACATCTCATACCTACAGTATATGAGGTGAATGAATCACTCAATGGAGCCAAGTTCTTCTGAAAGTAGGATTTGAACTACGGGTATCATTGGGTAGAACTAGAGAGATTTTGTGATAAATCACAACATTCTCCATCCCAGGAGTTATCAATCTAAGCGATGACATTTTGTTGTTTGGCTGAATGATCAAGCTCTTAGGGCAACATTACAGCGATTGAAGGAGGGGAACCTGACTCTTAACAAGGACAAGTGCTCATACGTACTAACCACTCTGGACCTCTTTAAGCACACATTCTCAGATGTACGATTCTCTCCTGATCCCAAGAAGGTTTAAGAGCATGACACTTCTGCCCCAACCAATGCCAATGAGGTCTGCAGTCTTCTTGGCATGACAAATTACAGTAGTCTTCTTGGCATGGCGAATTACAAAGCCCGTTCAATAATGGATTTTACCACAATAACAACAAAAACCCTGCAGAAGTGTCACATATCTCTGGGGATGCTTCAAACATTGAAAGACAAGCAGAGGAATATGTGAACATTGTTAGTGCGACGGCTGTTCCTAAGGCAATGTTGCTAGCTGAAATACAGGATGCACCCAAAGCTGTCCCCACTCTAGTCATACAACTCATCCAAGACAGCTCATCTGGATCACTGTCTGGAAAGCAGGATTTTGCTGATGGAGTTGATATTGCTGCTCTAATGTCATTCAAGAAAATCAAGGATGAACTGACAGTGACTGCTATTGATGACAATGTGCTACAGGGCATTGGGATTGCTGTCACCCAATCTTTACATCAATATCACTTTATGTCAATATCACTTACACATGAAGAACACCAGGGGGAGGTCAAAACTAAGAAGTTGTTCATCTCATCAGAGAGGAAGTCTGGTTCCCTGTCACTGACAGACAAGTAGAAACCATGATAGCTGGCTGCATCCCATGTCAGGCTGTTGCACCTAGGAACTGACAAGAACCTCTCTACACGTCTGAGCTGCCGTTATCACTGTTGGAAAACATTTGTGTGAATTCCTGTGGTCCAATAGCCTCTAGCGATTACATTCTTGTGGTAATTGATGAATACTCTAGGTATAGGTAGGTATAGGTCTACGTCAGCCCGAGCAACAATTCTCAAACTCTACAAAATATTCCAATTCCACTTGAGGTTAAAACAGAAAGCTCAGAATATGCAGACTTAGCAACTTACTTGGTTTTCAGACATAGGAAGATAACTCCACTGTGGCCTCAGGAGAACACAAAGGCCAAATATTGTATGTGTACCCTTCAAAAGACTATATGTGCAGCACGTTAGAGGTCGCCAATGGAAAAATATGTTCCTCCACAACTACTGTGCCACGCCTCACTGATCGACTGGAATGGCTCCTGCTGATGTGCTGTTTAGTAGACCCCTCAGAATCAAGCTACCTGAATCCCCTCTTCCTTTCCAGTCTTCCAGATGCAAAGCTGAGACAAGTAGATATAGTGGTAAAGTGAAACACAAAGCTGACAGGATGTGCCATGCTGCTCCTTTGGCTGTGAAAGTGGGCAACATGGTCATGTGTCGCCAAAGAAGAAAGGGATGCTATTCCCTATCTACAGTGTCCACCCATAAGGCCATTGCAGTGATAGTTCCACAGAGACAGCCAAATGCAATGGTCATATCATCACCAGAAACTCATCCCACTTTAAGACTCTACCAGTGATTGAAAATCACCACTCTCAGCCATGTGGGTTGCGACAGACTAGATGAACAACAGACACACTAGGAGTGTGTGTGTGCGTGTGTGTTGTTACCATTATCTGTCTGGTGGGTCAGTCTCAATGAATCTATTAAGCCTAGCACTACAGTTCATTGTTTGTTGTCCTGCTGACAACTATACTGTAAATTTTCTGAAAACCACAGCATCTCTTTAACACTCTCTTTGTTTGTGTCCCACTCGGGCTTCTCTGTGTCATGTTATTGGCCATCCTGGGACCTCTCTTTCACCCCTGGCTCTTGGCGCCTCATTCCAAATGTTTTGCATCTGGATCTTCATCCTGCAGGGGATTCAGCTTCTCCTCCTGTCTCTCTCACCCTCTGTGTGTGTTTGTTTCACACACTATCTGTGTGAATGGTGTGTAGTCTGTCCTCTTCGAGAGATTGAGGTATAGGCCCTCATTCACCAAGTGCACAGTTCCCATCTTTCCTTGTGGTTCACACCCCGCTGCCTGAGGAAGTTGTGTGGCTCACGTCGGTTTAGCAACACCTGGAGTTGCTCAGCCTATTCCTGGATCCATTCTTCATATATATGCTTACAACCTATCTAGAAATTTTCTAATCATGTTGTGTCATACTATAACTTTTCTATGTTGGTTTATTCTGTACATGAGACACCTGTTGCATTTTCCCCTCGTTAAAGTTCTTTTGGAGGAGGTTTTCCTTATCCAAATAGAGGGTCTTTGTGATATTGGGCTATATAAATAAAACTGACTTGAGTACCTGAGTTCTTGAGACTTGAGCAATGTACAAAGTGCCTGCCTCTATATAAGCTTGCATGTCTTTCAATATGGAGGTTCTGCATTTATAAGGTCAGTTCTAAAATCTCCATTACCTCCAATATGACAACAAAATAACAAGAACACAAACGTGTATGGCAACTCTGCTAATGTAATAATGACTAATAACCAACATAAGGACACTGAAAACCACGACAAACACAAACAGCGAGTGGAGGTACACCTACCCATATTTCCACATCTACATGCTGTGTGGAAATGAGAGAGAGGAGGAAAAAGTAAGTTGCTGTAGTTAATTTACAGACAGCACATAAAACACACATCTATCCAACAGATAAGACTGTTGGATGAGGAGGTTATGACAACTTAATGAATATATTCAAGGACTTGTGCTTTAAATTCCCTCCATATGAAGATTTTGCATATGAAATATAATGATGAAATACACTTATTTGCTTTCTTTCTGAGAGTGAGATGAGAAGATCAATGTCAATCTCACATCTGTGTGTTAAGTAAAGAATGGGAGTCAGGACCTGTTTAGTCTAGCTTAGCATGAAGACTTAATCTGCAACCAAACAGAAATGAAAGTCAAACAAACAAACAAAAAGTCAAATAAGAGTATTTCCCAAAATGTCAAATCTCCTCCTTTAAAAAGATGCAGATTTTATTCATACTATTAAGTATTATGTGATGGCGCTAACCCGGTGGACGGTGGTTGTTCAGTCAGTTGTTTTCATTGGAACATGCTAACAATGCTAACAAGCAATGAAAAAACTGTTAAAACAGGACTCTTCTTTAATAACCTAACAGCAGTACCTTAAAAAAATCACTATCATGTAATCAAACATGGCTGTATACTTGTAATTGCTACTGGCCAATGGAAGCAAAGCATTGCTTAAATCTGCAACAAAATGAAAAAGATCTTGTTCTATGCATTCGCCAATTTATAATGGAAAAATGGGTATCTATTTAACAACACAGGAAAAAGGTTTTCATTTTAAAAAATATTTTTATGGACCAAAGTCCCAATATGTTTACCTTCTGGAAAATAGTGTGATCCTTGCACATCTTTTGTCACTTAAAAGCTCCTGCTTATCCACTCCAAGTGACAACTTCTGGGGCTGAAAAATGAAGTCAGCGGGGAAGTACCAAAAACTGCAGTTCCATAAATGGTCAATCCTCATAGCCCCCATATTAAAATTACAGCAGGAATAAACATGTTTACAGCCTGGTACAACAGAAAGGTTTTAGTCTCAGTATTCATGACAACTGTATGGGGATGGATTTTTATAAAAGACACTTATTTAAAATATATTAAGGCTTAAAGTTATGCATAATTAAAGTGTCTGTTAGGCATAATCTCAGCTAATTTGACTCACTGATTCTCTCGGTTGTGTTTGTGGTATTTTTTCCCTTTTGGTGAATTGTTCAAGCAAATATCAGATAAATAACATGGCTTACTGTGCAGGATTGGACAAGCTGACTGTCCAAAAAGTCTGTGCTCCAGTTTTCCATCATTCATTTCATTGACTAATTAGTCAGTTAATGAATTAGCCTTGGGTTAGCCCTCGAGCAAGATGCCCAGCTGTGTGGTATCTCGGTGTGGGACATCTGCGCCGTCTTCTTGGTGTGTATGTTCTGGTGTTTGTGGAGCTGGTGTTCTGCTGCGAGTTGGCTGCAGTTTGACTGTGCATGTCTGATGCTACGTCGACTGTGTTTCTCTTGGGTGTCCAGAATGGGTATCTCATGGGGGAGACACTGGATGAGCAGTATTAAGAGTTTTCGGTGTTAATACTTCTGAACAAAGGCTTCTATGTGAGGTTGGAAAATAAAGGTCCACCATGTTATTTAGCTAATGTTATGCAATCTTAAACTTGCGATGTGGGCAATGTAATGTTAACAGAACTTTATGCTAAACTTGTCAAAATAACTCAAACTGTATGCAAATACAATAAATGTCTGTAACTTCAAAATATTAATGTCACATTTCAGCATGTTTCTAGAAATAACGTTAACCTAGATGTTGCAATATGTGGAGCTGGAGTTGGTTATTGAGGCTATACAGTTCTGTAAAATTTGACGGCCCACAAACTCAAACATTGTTATTTTCTAACAATGAAACTCAAACATTGTTATTTTCATTAATATTATTGCTAAAAAAGCCATTTTAAGTTTACAACACTCCAGAAATGGGAATTCCTCCCGAATTTCCCTCTGGGGGATCAATAAAGAATGATCTTATCTTAAACTGACAGTGATCGGCTGGAGGCTAAAATGTTGACATATAACGTTACGTCTGCATTACCACAGCAACTGTGCAAAGTAGCGTAACCAGTGCCCAAAGTGGGTCAGTAGGACTTGGATAGCCAGCTAGCAATGCAAAAATGCATACAGCCTAGTTAGTTAGCCTTAGCTAGCTTTGTAGTTGCTTTGTAGTCTAGGAGGGTGTGTTTCAGCACACAGGCTTCCTTCAGCAGGCCACAGCTCCACCCACACTCCACCTCTTTGCCCATTTTTGATTCACGCAGGAGGAGGATGTGCTTCAGAATCACAATTGAAACCTGTGGTTGATGTCATGGAGCCTACGTTAATGTTTTATATAGTCTGAGATTCACTCCCATTAAACTACTTTTCTCTCCCTAATCAGTATCCCTTTGGTTTATGCTGAGTTCAGACTCCACAATATTTTTGTGTGCTAAGGTCGTTAAAGAGTTGACAAGACAGAGACAGAGACATGACAGAGTACATCCTGGTCTCGGACCAACCATAGCTTGTCGTCTTTCACAATGTGTGTGATGTCACCAGGAAGGAGGTGCTTCTGGGAAAAAAGATGTTTGTTTACAAACAATTGTGGTGCGTATGATACTGGTTGTCTTGTGTTTGGAAAAGCCTAAAAAGAAAAAGAGAATGAATGACGGTGACCCTTCGCTCTATTTCACAGTTCTACCTCGCAGCACCAACATTCATTCATTCCTCTTATGCCTCACCATGTTTACAGCTGTGCATGGATAAGCACTCTGTGCTCCTGTTGGTCAGTGTTTCGAACACATCGTGGTTAAGTGTTAAGTTATGCCTTGATTTTTGGATCTGGTTAATATCTGACCTTTGACCTGTACCTTGTACAGTAGTAACCTGCTCATGCCATGCCAGCACAGCCCCTTGCATTGTGTTGTTGTCAGCCTGAACAGCACTCAAAAGTCAAAGTCAGGTCTGTGCATGGCAATAAGAAGCTGATTTCTTTGGCAGATCCCGTCTGGAGGTGGTTGAAGAGGTTTAAATACATACATCAGTCCATCAATACACTTTATCTTTACTCCTCCGAGTAACTCTGTCAGTAGGCGGTCTATGGAAATAGCCACAAGGTCTTCTTGTCCTTGTGACAATGACAGATTAGTTGGCAGTGAAATTAAACTGAAGTTAGACAACTCTGGTGATTTCCACACAATTTGTCATGGAGAAGATGTGTGTGTGGGTGAGAGAGTGCTGATCTGAACGGGTGAGGGAGCAACATGAATGAGAGCCTATGAAGGTGAAAAAGCTCTTTTTCTCTCTGTTGTCCATTCATGCTGGCCACCCTGTGTTTGTTTTAGTTTATGAATAGTTGTTAGCTAAACTGTTATTTTTGGGACTAAACTGCTGAATTGTGCAAGTCATTCTTCTTTTTGTGTTTATGGCAGGTACCAAACAGCTTCTGCTGCACTACCAAACCCCTCTGGACCATAGGAGGGCTACAGTGTTTGCATGTAGCCCAGGAAAACCTAGACGGGTTGTAATCAGATGTGTGATCTGGCGAACAGAGATGAATGTACTATATGTGTAAATGAAGGTGTATTGCCACAAATCATATGTGGATTTTAGGTATGAGACAGTGTAAATGGGGCCAGGGACCTATGTACCGTTTGTGGCCAAGTGAAAACAAAAATCTAATGGTTTCACTTGCTAATGGTAAGTGTTAATGGGACCCAAAGCTTGTGTCAGACAACAGACAGAGACATTTTCAGACGTCACGCTTGGCTGCCTAACCAGTCACAGCTTGTGTTGTAACACTGATGTGTCCAATAGCACACCATTTCAATCAATACACAAGACAACCCACCATCCCACTGTCAGCTTTTAATTGTAATCAAGTTTTTGCTGATCTAAAGCAAATTTCATTTAAATTAATATTTTGATCTATTGCCTTATAAACTATGGTGTCCATTTATTTGTGCTGGCACGCCACTTATCATGTAACAGCAGGGGGGAAAAACGCTTCCTCGTATGCCACTTGTGTAGATATGACACTGTCTGATAATCAAGCAGCAGTCAGTGGTAGAAATGCTGTTATTCATCTTTTTTTAGATGTAAGCAAAGACATTAGAGTACTTTTCCTTGAGAAAATAGCCACTAGAAGCCATGTGGACAACGTTTTGTGTTTCAGGTTTCGGTACTCCATTGTATGGTGTATGCGTATGATGTATGCAAAACATGTAGCTCCTGGAGCTTCACCTCACACTTTTGGAATATGTCTGGCTTACTAATGAACAACACACATACAGATTCATCTAAAATACACATTCCTTTGAACTTTCTCTGTCACTTTATATTTGTGTATCATCTCTCTGACTGAATGTCTTTCTCACTATACACACTATACACCTCTCCCCAGACTTCAGCACTGTCAGCCATTCTATGGAGCAAGACTACAAAGAAAGGGATTTAACAGACACGCACATGTTTTGTGTCTTCGTGTGTATGCAATGTTTACCTCAGTAGCTCAGTATATGTACAAAGTTGTCATTGCAAGTTGATGTAGAATTGTGTCCAGATAAATATCCACTATGGCTGAATATATGAGTGCTTGCACAAAACTGTGTGTTTGTGCGTGTGTCTGTGTGTGTCTGTCACTGTGTCTCATGGCTCAGGTCTTGATGCCTGCTGACAGTGAGAAAGGATAAATTAATAACCCTCCCCTCACTTCATTAAAAAAACTGCAAGTCATGATGAAATTTGACGCGGCTCCCATCTCTATTAGATCCTTGTCCACGACAACAACACTACATCTGCACTGCGGCTCTGTGTAGCTTTTCTTGCACTACACACGATTGAAGCTGCTCACTTGAACGTTTCAGATAATACGTTATTTCAATGAATGTTCTAGTTCCCACTGTTGAGTATGCATATGTGAAATCAAAAAAACCTGTGGCTGAAAGTAAGCCTTACAATTCTTCTATCCATCCTATTGATAAGAAACAAAGTCTTATTAACCTCAGTGTTAAATTAATATTGCTAAGCTCATTACCTACAACTCGGCCTCATATTCTCTCATTTTGCAAATTATGTGTTCAACAAATTAATCTGTTTTAATTTCATCTGTAAACATTTTAGTGTAATTCTATAAAGTGAATAATACTACAATTTCTTTTTCAAAATGTTAAATAAAATACTTTAAACAACACCAGACTGCAAACATCTGATGCAATCCTTGCATTCTAATGAGAATGTCTTTCAAAACTCTGCACCTCCAGTCAGTCTCCAAGCCCAATAAAAGATATCCTTAATGACATCGTCAGGGTTATTTTCACAAACTTGACAGGTCTCCTTCAGCAGGACACAAGACATTATACAACTGTATGTTCCCTGCAGACTGAGTACTACTAAACACAATGAATAAATCAAAGTTAACCTGTAAAATAAGTAAGGTCATGAAGTTTGGCAAAGACCATTTTTCATTGTCATCCATAAAGATAATAATCAGTGCAGTGATAGCAACAGGTGAGGAGTGAGTAAAGTGAGGCAAAGCATTTTATTTTGATGGAAATCAGCAGATTGAAAAGCCTGTTTTGAAATGTGTTTTTCTACGAGCTTGGGGGAGGATTTGAGCTCTGCTATCGGGCTCTGCTGTTTACATAGATCTAATGACACTAATGAGAGAATTTAGATTTGAAATTTAGTTTTGGCTTTGATTAAATTTTTGATAAAAATTTGAGTGTGTTCTTTTAAAGGTTTGGCTAATCCTTCATCACAGAAGCACTGCCACTGTAAAAATAAATAAATAATTAAAATAAAATACTTAAGACCCATAAACCAAATTAATACAACATGTATAATAGTTTATCTACAGTTAAATGTATCATCCACTTGTATTTGGGGTGAAAACTAACACGACTGCTGCAAACATCATTCCAGATGTGGCTCTAATGTAAAAATGCTGATCAATAGTATGAAAGTACTTATAGAGCATGATGTTTGGGTGAAGAGATACTGATCACAATCAAACAGAGTCACATTTGTGTCAGTAGCTGTAAGTACTGTAGCTTAAAGCACTCGGTGAAGGACAACATCTGCTCAAAGCTGATCAGACTGGCGGGATGATACAACTGCCGAGGAACTGTTTAGATCCACAATCAGATCAGATCATCTCAATTTGATCAACAGCATCCGTCTTGCTGCTTTGAATTGTGCATTAGTGCTAGCAAGGAACCACCTGGCATAAGGAAGAGCGTGGATGACTTTAGCCAAGAATAAACTGATCAGTCAGTGGACTCACTACCTGCTTATGTCAACAGCCTCCTCCTCCTGTGTGTTATCAGGTTGTTGTCACGTGAAGAAAGCCCTGATCTGTGAACAACCTTCTGTACATTCATTCATCTCCCTTTCCCTGGTTTGTGAGTGTGTGTTGTAATGTGTGTCTTTTCACACGCACCCCCTCAGCCTTCTCCTCGGTGTTGGCCAGCATCTCCTGAAGGGCTCGTACAGACAGCGACTGCTCCAACACAAAGGTGCAGATGGACAGATCTGGAGGCACATTCTGAAAAAAAAGGGACACTTTAGATGATTCATTGATGTGGACTTTGCTTTTACATAAAACAGAACATACTACTAAAAATAATGAAACTAAAATCATTTTAAAATTAGAATTCTACAGTTTTATTTTGACAGGCCTTTATCAACGCCAGTCAACATCTGGTCAAACTGATTCCTGAGTGGAGATTAGTGAAGGATTGATCAGTTGGTTCAGCCTCAGTTCTGGCAGTGAGGCTAACCACTGTGCTACTGAGAACACTTTCACTGCTTTGAAAGTTTAGACAGTGGTGGACACTGTGGCTAAATAATGCTTCATTTTCTTTGGAAATACCATAGATTTATGTTTGTATTCGTAGATTTGCTTTAGTGGATACAGAATTTTGCAAAACAGGGTTAATTTGTTAATACTGCAAACAATACTGATGCAAATATTTCTTTTCAAGGAGAAAGACATCTGCCATTATGTCACTAACTAACAAAGTGTTAATATATAATCGTGGCACATAAGGAAATCTCCGCCGGTCATGTCACTGCTCACATCTGACATCAACTGATGACAGTAATTATAACCTACTGCAGCAGCAACCCAGGCAATATCCCTGCAATATCCCTAGAACGGTCCTGCGGGGACTGATATGTGCCTAGAGTTGTCAACAATTAATTTACGGTAGCCTATGCTGACCAAATGATACTAGTCACTGTAATATTGCCATAATTACTACTGCAGGGACTAATAGTGCCTTATCAGCCAGCGAGGTGTCAAGCAGTGCTGCCGCTTAGTTGTGCACCAACTGCTAAGAAGCTGTAGTCTCTACTGTCTACATAAAAATGAACTGACAATATCTTACTGATTTTAGTTTCAATGTATTTGTGTCAAGTTGCCCCTTGAAGGACAAATAGAGTAATTTTAATCAAACTGAACTGAACTATTTAGTGCTTTATTAAATAGCATTTATTTAAATGAATCATGATTCTTGCGCTTGAAACCTAAATACATAAACTATGCAGTGATACATAGTGCTTCATGTACAATCAAACCTAATAATCAATCCACTCTGTCGGACATGATGTCGCCTTGTTGAGCATGTGCATGAGGTGAATGATAATGGTCTGGTCATCTCACGCATTTAGCTATTTTTGAGTTTACATAACCTATAAGCCGGATGCCAGTTCAACAAATTGCATTTCTGCTTTATTTTGACAGTATTAGAAACACCTCTTAGTGTGATGTCTGATACAACACCAACACTAACTATGACCTAAATAATTTACATATAATTGAATTAACACATCTCAGACTGAATGTCAACAAAAACTGAACACTATACAGGTAGATTTTATGGCAGGGCAGTTTCATTTAGCTTGACTGTTTATAATTTTTCCTTTTTAACATTGCGTCTCTGTTCTGAAACAGGTCTACAGAAAGCTGGCAGTGTGGGGACCTGAAGCTGTGGTGGCCAGCCATCATGAGCCACCTGCACTGGACTGCAGCTTCCACTCTTAATAGAGATCCAGATGTGACGAAGGCCAACCGGCAAAGCATGGTGATACTGTAAGAAGGTACAACATACCGTGTACGGTATGTGGCTGGAAATCACTAGTGGTCCAGTCTTCAGTGATGCTTGTTGGTGCTTGTGGCAGTTTTCCCTGCCACTGGTAACACACCACCACATGTTAGCCAGGTAGCATGCTACTAATAGTTTGGTGGGTGCACACACTGAGCTACATTTAACAGCTTAGTAAGTTTCCTGTGCTGTTGTTTTCCCCATAAAGTTTACAAAAACACACACAAAATGATTGCTATTGTTTAAGTTAACTTTTTACAATTTAAATGTGGAAGATTATGAGTTTGTTTGTATCTAATTATGCTCTTTTCTTACCACAGTGCTTCCTGGTTCTGGGCAGAGACAAAGGACCAGAGCAGAGTTTCCGGCTGTCTTTTATAGTGCCTGAGTATTAAGTAGGGAACATGCTCAGTCCATCTTACTGCACCATACTAACTGATGGGAGTGTTAAAGGGGCATTATAGGAATGCTTTGACTCATTTAATGTGTGGTAAATGAAGGATTTCAAATGGTTCCTGAGATGGAAGATGATTTGTGTGTTTGAATTGATTATGTAATTGTGTTCAATTAAAGATGGTATGGTCCAGTGGGAGGGGCCTAGCCTTTAAATAGAGGGGGTCTACACTGCTTAGTCAGTCAGAGAAGGGCTGTGGTGCTGTGTAGGCTTGGTGTTGTTTCTGGCCAAACTTTGTAAATATTTTTGCATTATTTTTGTTCCATTATTTGCCCTCATTTTCTGTCTTAAAAAGGGCAATAAAAAAACAACTTTTTTTTTCACTTTTTTTGCATCAAACAGACTCTGTCTTGCTACCTTTTCTAGCTTTTGGAGGTCAAATCACACCTTTTTTCAGCTTTTCGCCAGACTTGCCTCATTCTAGGTCAGAATGTGACAGTGCTTTGTTTCATTTATTTTGATTCCAGTGCACTACAGCCATGAAATATTGGATTAACCAGCAGCAAATTAAATATTTCAAATGAACCGCAACAATTAATGCATTACTTTTGACACTACAATATTTTTGAAAAAGTTTGTGCAAGACATTTTGTGATTGTGATCAATTTTTTATCCAAATGGGGCCATCCAAAGTTTGGTAAATCTCTCTTCTGATGGCAGACACAACACATGAGAGTAAGGGCTTCCTAATGTGCCTACCCAAAATGACACAGGCCCAGTGGACAACCTGCCTGAGTATTGTGCTGGGTATTGCTGAGGGGTAGGACATACTATCTACAGTCTTATTAACCAAATCAAAAATGAGCAACCTGTAAGAGTGAAACAGAAAATTATTTGGATTCACTTTTAATAATGTCAAAAGGTTAAGTACAGGATTTAAAACCAATGTCTTCTGGGTTTAGACACATTCAGGGTCAATATGTAGCCTACTTTGTTAACTTGATACACTATGCTTTTATTCTAATTGTACAGCAAATCAGACAATTGAAAGAGATTATTTCTCTCTGAATCTGCCCCTCTTGTAAGCAACATCTCAGGTAAGAAGGGTTTTGATAGTATTATTTGGGAACTGCAACATGCTTTTGTGTATGTTATAAAACACATTCTGTATTTAATATTGAACTTGGATTTACTGTGTGTTACGCTGAGGGTAACCAGTATAATGTCAAAGCTACTGTATGTCTCAAAAAGTTCTAGAGAGAGTATCAGGATCAAATATGTCACTTGCATCAAGATACTTAATTATCTTGCCACATGTTCAGCTGAGGGTTAACAGCATACTGTCTAAGCAACATCTCAGATGAGAGGGCTTTTGCTCGCATTGAAGGAAAACTGCATCTTGCCTGATAAAAACACACAGGGTGGCAAATTCACAGTTGCTCCGTTGTTTTGAAGTGTCTGACATCTCCCTGTTTTTAAGTATTGAGCAGGAAGCAATCAGGGATCAGTTATCTCAGAGTGTGTGTTGTAGATTGAGTTCTTCATGTAGCCTGCCAAATGGACTGAAGGTGCCGGTTATGAAGATGACTGATGATTTGCTTCAGTCAAAAAGCTGAAAAAAATAGTAAGTATACCACGACACAGATTCATTCCTTACCTGAGATATAATATGCATGAAATCACAATACAAAACATACACCACACCCAAATCAGACAGATGTGTGTCCAGTCCTGAGAATAAATTGAGAATTTAGCCGATGAGAAAATACAGCCAAGAATGCATAGGGCTGCCAAAATCTTTCATTGGTGTTCAGTTGGGCTGAAATCTGGTGAGCATAATGAGTATGAAAATGACTGATATGCTACACCCTTCACATTCAGTGAGCCATAGTGCCTCTTCAGGAAGCATTTGCATTGTTTATGTTGATGTCTCTGCTAATTATTTGAGTGTTTCCTTTTAATGTTCATCTGCCTGGCATTCTGTTATTCATGTAGTATGTAAGAGCTTGTATCAGTACCTTGGAGTTGGAGATGGATTCAAGGAAGCAGAGTCTGTTTCCGAAGCCTTCAGCAGCCAGACAGAGTTTCTGTTGTTCCTTACGGATTGTGGCTGAGCACTGTAGGACCACCTCATCATCCTACACACACATAAACACACACACACACACACACAAAGATTTAGTTACAAATGAAGACATTCATCGACCCAGTAGTGTGTAACAGAGATTTTCAGTTGCTCATTGTAGGTGGTGGCTAAAAACGCAACCTCGTCTTTCTAGAAAATGTAGACAATTACAAACACTTCCCTACAAATAAATAAATACATACATACACACATACATACTTCAAACACATAATTTGATCAGGACACCAGGACACACCATTCATTAGTGTATTTCATAATTTATGTGTATGTCACAAATTAACAAAATGTTCTCCTGTCAACATGAGCAAAAATGTCTTGTTTCCAACTAAACAAAACCAAAAGAGGGAATTCAATCTAGATAGCAGTATTGTCAATTTCTCTTAATGCAGTCTTCATAGAGGAAGTAAAGGAAAATAATAATAAGGACTGAAAACAGAATTGTACCTAGCCACAAAATAATGAATCAGAGATGAGAGCCAAGAACAAAAAGGTGTACTGTTGCTGAAGGCAATGCCCATTACACTTACTCTTCTCACAGTGCAACAAAGTGCACAGTCCAGTACACAGTCAATAATATAAAAGACAAAATGTCATGCACATAAACATACAGTGTCATGCAAAAGCTTGAGCACCCCCGGTCAAAATGTCTGTTACTGTGATTAGTTAGTGACTAATATAGTCATAATACATTAAAGATTCTTTTCAACATTTTTAATAAGGATTAGTGTATAATTTTTGTTTTGTACAATTTTAGAGTGAAATCTGCACCATACAAAAGTGCGGGCATCCAAGGAGATTTGAGCTACTTTTACCAAAGTCTCAGACTTAAATCAGCTTAATTAGGGCTATGGCTTGATCACAGTCACTGTTAGGAAAGGTCGAGTGGTGCAAAGTTTCAAAGCTTTATAAAGACTCTGACTTCACAAACCCTGTCCTAACAGCCTCTAGGCAGCTGCCTGGTACTCAAAAAATTAGTAAGCAAGCAATAAGAAGATAGCAAATCATTTTGAGGTAGCCATTTCCTCAGTTTGTAATGTAATTATGAAAAGGCTGTTAACTGGAACGGTTGAGGTCGAGTTAAGGTCTGCAAGAATCAAAGAGAACTGCTCATTGGATTGCTAGAAAGGTCAAATCAAATCCTCCTGTTTGACTGCAAAAGACCTTCATGAAGCAGATTCTGAGTGGTGGTGCACTGTTCTACTATCCAACAACACCTCCACAAATATGACCTTCATGAAGAAAAAGAAGAAAATCTTTTTTTTCCTCCTCACCACAAAATTCAGCATCAGATGTTTTCAAGGAAGCGAGCTACTCATGCTATCGATGCCATACTATCACATTTTGTGCTGTTTGAAGAAAATCTGAAAATAGAAATTTGTTGAACCCTTACCAATATGTATCTGTAGCCCTATCACCTGGCTGTTTTTTTAAGGTTAGGGAAAGACTGTGGCTACCACTAAAATAAACTAATAAACAAAAAAATAAAAATACATATGAACTTATAAATGCGCATCCACCACCCCAACCTCCATACTCAGAATCTGGTATGTTACATAAAGGACACACCACCTGCTGCATTAGCACTGACTGTTGGCAATGGACTTTTAAGGTATAGCATTGTCCAATATAATTGTAAGTATTAATTCATGAGTACCACAATGTGGCATTATTGACCAGATTATTGAATGTTTTTACTAATTCATTGATCTGATAGTTCCTCATTTTTGATTTTATTCAAAAATGGGTTTTGTTGAATCCCCACTAGACTTTTAAAAACTGAAATGATACAATGGCCTTTAAATGACAAAAAGTATTTGACTTTTTGAGCCTTTGAGCTTTTCAGCAATGTCACATCTTCCATGAACGTGATGTGATGGCAGTTCTCTTTCTGTGGTGTCGTACCTCTGATGGAGCAATCCAGATAAGTAGCACCAAATAAATAGAAAACCAAGCTTCATCATTCTAGATTAGGCAGATGCCATTTCTCATTCTCTTCGATTCATGCATTTTAATCAGGAGTGAGATTGACAGAAACAAGAACACAGTGGCACCACAACAAAAACTAGCAGTGTACGCTAGCTCTGTCACTCACTCACACACACACACACACACACACACAGATGGACAGATGTGTCCTAAACTATCATGTGGCTATGATAAGCTCAGTCAGTCAGACTGTAACAGCACTCCAGCACATCCTGCATCCGCGTGTTACAATCAATTACAAATCTGTCACAGCGGCTAATCCTGCTGTAACTGAGATCTAATCAGCATACATCTGTTTGTCTGCCTAATGTCTGCCTACCCATACATGGCTATGTGTATTACAACCCAGCAGAAAATATGTGAGTCTGTGATACACCATCATCACAACAAGTACTACTAAGAACCCTGAGAGCACTTCAACAACCAGCAGTCTTTTCATGCAGAAACAAGATAGGTTTAGTGCAAACTAATCTTGTATAATATTAATACCATGTAGACTACAAATACAGGTCTGTGATCTCTAGAAACAACACCTATTTAAATTGCAATCACAACATTGCTGAGAAAAATCACAATTTAATACTTTCCCTTCAGCCCTAACAAAAGCTGAACAAAATTTAAACAACTTGGAAGTGACTCTATAATTTGCAAAGGATGCATATTAGGTTGTATGTAGTTAGTGATATTTGTACTAACCCAGTCGGGGTGCAAGAGTGTGGGTGGTGCACAACTGGCTGGAACAAAGTTTGAATGTTATCATTAATTATTTTGTACATCATTGTATTGCACAACATTGAGATGTGGACAGTTGTCTTCTCTCACTTTGAGGGACCAAATGACGAAAATGCGTTTGCATATGTGCAGTCAGCCATCGGATCCACTCATTTATAGAACAGACACATACTCAAATGTCTGCATCTGCCAAAAGGCACACAGACTCAGGCTCACGTCTCCATTTTACATCTAATTCTTTACTACATTTCAGTCTCTCTCTCTCTCTCTCTCTCTCTCTCTCTCTCTCTCTCTGTCTCTCTTACCAGAGGAGGGGAGAGGTCACAGAGGTCACAGGTCAAGCTTCAAGAAGGCAGGTCTTGTCTAATATGAGCATGAAGAAGAGAGGAGAGTGGTGTGCTGCTGAGGGACCTTTTAGACGAGACAGTGATGGACGATGAATGATGACCTTCATCCCTGTCTGTGTTTTGGTTCAGCTTCTGTCTCATCTATTTGTTAGCCTAAATGAACTGTGAAACCAGTGTCGAGCTTAGTGCACAGTTAGTGGCCCAAGATGAGGACTCGAGCGGGCTTCCCCAACTACACAGTCAGGTGTGTGACTCTGCTGGGGACAAGTGGACCTGTATCCTTTCTTCGTCGGCATTCTGTTCACGTTGTGGCCTGTTCCAACAACCATAAGACTTAGCTGTAATTAAATCCCTCGACCTAACTACATATTTTGTCAGTGCTTCCTGTTTCCTGGCATTCTCAAAACCAAGAAAGGTGGACGTGTTCACTAAGGCTCACCAACATTTCTTAGTGTAAATTCATTTCATTCAATTCATTTTAATGGAGTAGTTGCGAACAGATTTACTTTTAATAGCCAAACTAATTTTTTGCTTGGTTAAACGTTTGACCTTTGGTGACTGTTAACCACATACAAGCCAGACAGGGCCGACCTTTGAGGGAACACAGAGAAACATGAAAGTAAAGAGTGAGGAAAGTGATCTGAGCCCAACCTGCAAGCAGTCATTATGTCACCAAGCTTTGAGCACCACTTATTTCAAAAGGGCCCAAATAGATCTCGCTGTGCCACTTCTGTCTGACTGAGCTCATAGTCTGGACCTGAAATCACTCCCTCTTTAACATATGCGCCATGTTTCATAGATGCAAACAATCACAGTTGTGTGATTTGAATGCAAAATGACACACAATGCTAAGTGTCTGAAATCTTAATCTACTGCTCACTATAAACTATAAAGGGGAATGGATAAGAGAAACAGTTGTTAGTTTCAGACTCACAACAGTGTAGGTGGACTGTGCAAAAATATAACTCTCTTTCACCTGATATGGGCATAAAGAGGGCGGAGCCTACATGACAACCAAGGCCACAATGCTTCATATAGTCATACAAATTGATACAAACTGAAGAGTCAACAGACACAGTCAGGTTTACCCAGGGATGTATTAAGAGAGCCACGGAGCCTTGCTATCAATCTGACCCAGTGGCAATCTGCAGTACAGCAAGACATAAATCCCCTATAGCACCAAAACACATTATCCACACAGACAGCCATTAAAGACATCTGTAAAACAGCTGACAGGACCGCTCTAACTACACACAAGGTCAATTATTACTGACGGTATTAAGAATTTTTAAACCATACAGATTTTATATTTGCAAAACTTTCCTAGACCATAGAAGAGTGTTTTTAAATTGTGTAATGGCATCCCAATGCAGAGCAGGGTCGGAACCAGTGGGAGAAATGGAATGAGCTGTGCACTAGTGCAGAATTGTGACGAAGCTTGAAAACTTATTTAGCTTATGCGCTCAGCAAGAAATTTGAATTCAAGTGACTGGATGCCAGTTGAGTCTGCTATCTAGTTGTTATGGTACATCCATGGTACCTTATAAGGTTAGAAGGCAGATGGAGCCTGGAGCTCATATCCAGCATGATAATCAGACTGAATTGCTATTTTGTTTCGCCTCGTTGATTATAATATTGTGTTCACAGCGATTTCTTCTTGGGAGAGGGAGGTTGCTTGGAGCAGTTTAAATAACATTTTTCACAACATGAAAGAAATACACCAATTTAAAGTGTTAAGGTATGTCCACATTTCAGGTGTATCTTTCAGCCATCTGCATCACCTGTCTGACAAAACAGACGCACTGTTCTAGGTAGCTAGCTAGATGATCAATAGATAGTTAGATTTCCATTCTTAACCCCACTTCCTATGAGAACTATTTTAGGGTTTACATACATTTATATATTTGCGGCGGCCCACCACAATATCAACACGGCCCACCACATATTGATTTTCTATTTTTGAAGCCGTGTGACCCACACAGACATTTTTATTTTTTTATCCAGAGAGAACGATGCCACCCAAGATCGATTAAATAGTGGACAACGTTCCTTCGCAATCTACTGACAAACAGATGCTGTGTAGAGAAACACAGACAGAAAGAAAGAGTCTCTGTAAATGCACCTAATGCCTCATACAGTCACATAGTAAGTGGAACATCTCTCTCATCAATCAACAAACATTATAATGAAGGATAGCATCTGTTGTTTCATCATTTATGAGGGCTCTCTACCTGTAGAAGTGCAAACAGACTCAATGTGGATGGGAAATGGCCACAGAGTGGAAGAGTGAATTGTAGTAGATCTAGTGAATTGTTTGCTGCAGTGTTTCTCTCAGACTGCAGCTTGATGATGTTGGTTAATAGCAGGGATGGGCGGGCATCTCGCTACTATATCACACAAGCAGAACGCAATTTTAGAGATACAGATGCACATAACCAAATTTAATACAGTTCCAACTGGCGAACATTGTAGTCATATGCTGAATCGGGAATTCATCAGTCTCTGTGGTCCTGCTTAACCATCTAGACGTGTGGGCTGAGGGAATACCATCACACACACGCGCACACACACACACACACACACACACACACACACACACACACACACAGAGAGAGAGAGAGAGAGAGAGAGAGAGAGAGAGAGAGAGAGAGAGAGAGAGCCATGTATCCAGGTTTGTTGGAAACTGGTGGAATGTATTAATGACTCTTCTAATGTCTGGCACATACAATCCCTCCTGCCCACACCCACATACAGTACATGCTGACACACAAACTGGGCGATCGCTGAGATCTAATATGGCTATCATTAACTTGAATAATGCAGAGTGTATTCACACACGTCTCATTTAGAGCTGTTGTATTGCAACTGGGAGGTTTTCCCCCCAAAGATGGGTTCGTTTGGCCGTACGTCAAACACGGCCTGGGATCACAAAATAAGCACGCCAAGATCACCCAGACAGGGCGGTCTCCACTCGCTTCCAGTCGAGCCCAGGAGCAGTTTGTTTGTGGTGAGAAAGCGAATGGTCTAACCATCAGTATTTTGTGATTGTGATTTTAGTATGATTTTAAAAGCTAAACTACTAATAGATCAATTTGCTGATTGTGAAATCTGTTCAGGAATTGATCTTGGAATATATAACATCCTAATCCGTGTACTTTGACAGTTAATTAAGTACATTAAAAAGTGTGTGACAGAAATCCCACATTAATAAGCCCTGAATCATTACTGAATAAAATGCCTTCTTTTCATCCTAATAATACTTATATTGCTTATAATGAATTATTTCTTCATAAGACTTTAGTGACCAAAGAACATAAATATACACATCAGAATCACCTGAATTTGATTTGCCAGCATGTGTTCTGATGATTCACTGATAATGCAGGATGACATTCTCCAAAACTGCCTAATCAACAAGTTGCCTGTCAGTCTGTATAACTTCATGTTTACTTCCCTTTACAAACATTGTAAAAAGTCAGTGTGAACAAGAACCGAACCAGGACTAAAATACAACAATGTGTCATTTTGGCCAATGACTGAGAATAAAATATAAGAGCTACATGTGGGCCTTAGTGACATTTATAATGGTGGACACACAAACTGTACCCTACAGGAAGAGGTCTGGTGTCTGTCAGCAGTAGTGTGCATTCCAGCCTTCTATGGAGAGAGAGAGAGAGAAAACGATAGAGCGACCCAGAGAATCAATGGAAAGAGACACAGAGGGACTGACAGAAGATCAACAGCAGTAGTTCTTCTTCTGCAACAGCCACTGAAGGCTGACCGAGGAAGAACGTACAGAACAACAAACTAACAAATAAATATGTCGTTTCTCACTGTTTTTGAATACAAGCCATATTAGTGTTTTCGACCACATCATTTGTCAGTGTCTTTCAAAAGGAGTTGGGATAACCACAGCAAACAAGTCCTCCAAACAAAAGAACTAAATATGTCATTTGTCCACACCCCACCAGAATGACACATAGCAGTGTCTTCAGATCTGATGACCCGATCAGCAGGACAGCATCATTCGTCTTACAAACAATTGCAAATCACTGTTTTATAATGTAACAATCCGGTTAAGGTTAGATTAGGTTTAGACACAACAGCTTGGTTAGGTTTATGCAAAGGTCATGATTTGAGTGCAGTGTTATCATAACCAAGAGAGCCTGTTGCTGGAGCTACAAAAATGAAAACCAAGTTGTATAAACCATAGTTTACTTTAATAGTAAGGGACAATTAAAAGCATGTAACATTGATTATTGATAGAAAGTGGGAAATCAACAGCAGTCACATATCAAAGTTGCACCAAAGTCTCTCTCAAGTAATGCAATGCATTCAACAATAATAAAAAAAATCTAATAATCATATTACAAAACCCTCCCCCTTTATAGCAATAAAAAGTTGTACGAGCTAGAGTTAGCATGGGTAATAATGACACCCCATTGCATTTAGAAAAATAATGTAAAAATCTGTTTGACCTGTCTGTAAACTTTGTACATTTGTTTCTGTATGTATGTGCACATGCACAAAAACAAGTATACATGTAATGTTATTAAAATGTTATTCTCCTGTGTTCCAATTTTGGCCAGCAGAGGGTGCTACAGGGCCCTCAGCATCCTCACCTCCCACATATATTAATGTCACGAAAATAGTGTGTTGAAAGGCTTTTTTTAACGTTGCAAATGACAAATGGATTTCATTGCAGCAACATATCAAAGGAGAGTAGGTCAGAAAACTGTGCTCTGGAAAAGCCCAGAAAAACATTGTGCAAATGAATGAACAAACTTCCCATCGCTTTATAGTGAAAAAAGGTTCGGACAGAATATAGTGAAAAAATAATCTTACTTTGAAAAGATGTGGGCTTCATGTATGACATTTTAAAACATGAAAAAGCATGGACTGTCTTGAATCAGACCACATCAAGGTTTTGAAAAAAATATTTATTAGTGTGCAGTGTGGTATACTGTGTGTGTGTGTGTGTGTGTGTGTGTGTGTGTGTTTGTGTGTGTGTGTGTGTGTGTGCGTGTGTGTGTGTGTGTGTTAGCCATAACGACAGAATGGCTTCCCTTGCTTGAGAAAAACACTCTCTTAGGCTGCATCTGCCCTCCTCCCACACACACAGAAATAGACTGACATAAATTAGCATGTCTTCTATAGTCTACACAGTCATACACACACACACATACACAAATGCGTGCACAAGCATAAAAACAACCTGAAAATTATTTTTTTAAGAACACATTAGAGTGCATGGTCAGTGCTCATCGGGCTACACTCAAAAGCAGTACAGAGTTGAATACATGCCGTCTTACACAACAGCTTATTCAACAGTGGCAGTCAGTGGAAACATTAAATATGACCTTCCTGAAACACAGTGCAGGATCGGAGGCAAGGGAGACACAGAGAGAGAGAGAGAGAGAGAGAGAGAGAGAGAGAGAGGTGCCAAAGAGGCCTGTTTGTAATCCAAAGGTAGACAAGTAGGATCAGGGAAAGACACTATAACAATGATTAATCCTCTTCTGACACAAGAGAGAGGGAGAGAAAGATTTAAAGTGAGAGGACCAGACATTGGAAAAGTAACAAAACAAAACAAACAGTTAACATTTTTAATCCTGTCCACCCGCCCAAAGACTTTTATTTCAAAGTCCAGTGAAAGTTCCTGAGGTGCCACATATACTGCGCTGAATGTAGGGGGAAATCTACAAAATGACATTTGACGTAACAATGGAAGGAGGACGTGACATGAGAAAATCTTATATCTGTACATTAAATTATGAAAAATGTGCATTGTTAAACATTTTCTTTGTATATTCAGGCATGCATTAATCTACATTTTTATTGTAGGAAATGTATGTATTCATAGTAATGAAGGAATGTGTCACCCAGTCCAAGAGTGTAGCCAAGAGAGCTCAACTCACTGAAACTTCAGTAAACACAGGGAAACAGACAAAACAGAGCAAAATGAGGAAAACATCTTTGTCCGCTTGACAACATGTGCAGAATTTAGAAAACATGCTGCACCCACAACACAACCAAATACAGAAAAGTGCTGCAAATACCCACAGTACAACCAAAAACAGGAATGAACGGCAAATACACACAACTAAATACACAAAACACTCTGCAAAAAGACAAAACGATAACAGAGGTGTTTCCAAACGATGGTAAAAAGCGCTAAACACATGGTTTGTGACTCAGAAAGCCAAGTCCATGCATCATTGATTCATACCGCTACATTGACATGTACGACTGTATGAGGAGTTCAGAGGACTGAGAGAGAAACTCAAACTGAAACTCAATATCAGCAAAACCAATGAGCTTGTGTTGGACTACAATGCCTCAAATCTGGATGCTGCTGTGACAGTCCACGCCTCACACAGGTAACCCCTCTATCAGATCAATATCCAAAACTCAACTATAACTCTGTTCTCTGCATTTCACCCCCTTCCCATAATCATAGTGTTACACAGGAGTTACCTCATCAGCCCAGTGCTTCAATGTTCAATTGGCATGGACTCTCATGACCATTTTATTCCAAGCTGTTTTTCTATGAATCAAGAGAATGAAGTACTTCACATCCCTACCCTCATCCACAAGAGAAAATCCCATCCAAACAGAAACCAATGGAATACGCACAATTTGAATCCTGTGACGGTTACATCTGTTTTGTTTTGTTTTTTTACAACAATACCTGTCACAGTTGGCTTTATTAACATTAGACCACCAGGTTTCAAAGTTCTTTTAATTCAGGATCTGATCCTCAAACACATTTAACATTATTTTCTATACTCCCATATCACTTGTGCCAACAAAAAAGGTGGCAGCGTTGCACTAATCTATCACTTCCCATCTTTCTATATTGCTATTCTATATCGTCCCCCTGGAGGTTACTAACAATTCCTCAGAGAAATTTCAGCATTTATCTTTGGTCTGAACGACACATCTAACACACTAAACTTCAGAGCAGTCATTGACACCTTTGCTTTTACTCAGGCTGTCTCAACCCACACATTGCAATGGTCACGCCATCGGCAGAAAGAGCCACATCATTAAAACATCAGCGAGAGCAGCTCTGCAATCATCACTTCCTGATGACCTCACAAAACCCAAATATGCCCTCCAGCAAGCTAAATCTAAGTATTACTCTGATCTGATCCATAACAGCAGATATAACCCCAGATTCTTATTCAATTTGCAGCTTTACAGCTGAGATTTGATGATGTTACTGGTGAGACTGGTGTCCCTCCCTTCTCATCCCTCCCACCCTCTCATACCGATCACCAAACCATTAGCTGGCTTTTTCAGTTTGATCCAGTTAATTCAAACACTCTCTCCCAACTTATGACTTGCTCCAAACCATCCACATGTTCAGGATACCACTCCTGGCAACCTCATAAAAGACCTGTTCACTGAGATAGGAAACCTTCTTTGACATCATTAATAAATCCCTCAGTTCTGGCATCAATATCACCATCATTATCGTCATCCATTATTAATGAGAAGAATTTAATTTCATTTTGAAGTGTCTATATTGCCATTCCAATCAAAGGGCATCCAACACTGAGGACATAAACATAATTCATCATTTTGAAAAAGTGACTCATCACATTAAGACCATTTTAATGATAGACCTGCAGCTGCAGTTTTAATGATGCATGTTAATTCTGGCTTCATATCAAAGCAGAGTGATACAAGATATGGTCTCAGTCGCGTCTTTTAAAATCACTTACTATTAAGGCTCATATATTTAATCATATATTTAGTTGTTGTGTAACTGTGCATCCCTGATTGTTTGTATATTTTTGCCATAAACATTATTTAAGCCTCACAGCCAAAAAAGTCTGTACTAAACCAAAATCTAACAGACTGATTTCAGCAGCTTCTGCAACATTTCTGCTATACTGTATGTGCCAGATCAGCCTGCTGTGTGTCAGTATGTACTGTAGTACTGTGTGTGTGTGTGTGTGTGTGTGTGTGTGTGTGTGTGTGTGTTTGTGTGAGTTGTATTCCAAGTATTCAGTGTTATAGAGCATTGGGGATTTGGAAGACACACACACAGACACACACACACACACACACACACACTGACAGTGGGCAGGTCAGCGGAGGAGGGTTTTAAAAGCTTGGCACAGAGAGAGAGAGTGAGTGTGGAGGAGGGGAAAGCGTCAATGATGATGTAATCTGAGAAAAGCAGAGGGAGAGGAAAACAGAGAGGGAACACTTCACTCTGATCAGAATACTGCTGTATGCTCTTCCTTATTAGCGTTTACATTTTACATTAACTTACAGATGGCTAGTTGATTTCACATACTGTTTAGTGTAATTCAGCTTTAATAGAATAAGGGCCAAACAAGTGCTGGACGATGATGATGATGATTTACATGTCAGTGTAGTAGTATGCAGTACTATGTGATGGTAAACAACATGCAAATAACCATGGCTGTTGGACTGTTGGTCATACAAAACAAGCAATTTTACTGTCCATACATGTCCATACATTACAATGCAATTCACTTCATGGAACTCCCCACTTAAGAAACTCAGGCTAGCAACTTCAGTGTCCTCTTTTGAATTTCATCTGAAAACTTATTTTCACACAAAAGCTTTCTTATTGTGAACATTTGGTTTGTTTTTATTCTGATTTCACTGTTTTTGCCTTTGCCAGTTATTTACTATTATTATATAGTGGTAAAAACACTGCGGTCTGCTGTGATGACTTCCTTTTTACTCCACTTGGTTTGTTTGCAAAAGTCCGTGTAACCATGAGTGGACTGCAACTACAAGATAAGATCTTTGTTGTCCCTTGTTCTGGATCACATGAATCCAACTACAGGTGTGAAAGCGCCCTTAAAGTCCAATATTACCACCTCTGTCCTTGTCTGCTCTTCTCTGTTGTGCTCACTATGTTAGGCCAGTGGCCAAAACAGTGTGTGGAAATATTGGATTTAAACATTTGTGAGATCATACAACACCTCTGGAGATACAAACTGGTAAAAAAGATAATTATTTGATCTTTCCCTAGAGGTCTGCATACAGATGGGAACGGGGCTATGTGATCACAGGGTAACAAACACAGTGTTAAGCTCACAGATGGGGCACAGGAATGAACTTCTGCATAAACTAAAAGACGTGTTAGGTTGACTATTTGATGAAATTCTTTGCAAAAACCTTGCAAAGTTTAGTTGTAGGCCTGTTAAACCTGCTTTAACTAAACCTGAGATGATCCCATTGTTCTCTGTTCCTGGATCTCACTGTAAAAAACTAAATTTCATCAACTTTGTACGCAGTCAGAAATTAGTGGGTGCCCTCCTCTCCTTCAGCCACATGCTATTTCTTAAAGATATTTAACATGTCTATCCCATCCTGCTGAAAAGAAGGCTTGCTCTTTGTATTTAACCCTTCAACTCCCTTCAACTATACTCCCCACCGATGGCGAGCCCTCATATTTATCAAAGGCAGAATTCTGAACAGAGATTAATGTGCTGGTTGTTGTGCCTTCAACTGAAGGTCACGCATATCAGGGGCAAGGACAATGTTGTTGCTGAGTTATGCATGAGTTTGTGTGTGAATAATGTTTCATTATGTTCTCATTATTCACCATTTGTCACTTTGCAGGTTTGAGGCTATAAAAGGCAGCATGTGAAGAGGCTGAGGAGAATGGTCTGTTTCTTGCTGAGCACTTTGTTCATTACATTTGTCGAGTTCATTTCTTATTGTTCCTCCTTGTTTGGCTGAAGGTCTGTGGTTATAATGTTTTCCATTTTTTGTTTGGGGCCAGAGCGGCAGAACAGATGTTTTGACAGTCACTTTTCCTGTGAATACTTGGTCATGACATGTTATGTTCTCCGGCTGAGTCACAGTGAATGCCATACCAGAAAGCACAGACAGTTACAGTGCAAACTGTTGAGATTGTGCACAACTCCTTTTAACTTCACTTCAAGCAAGTCCTCCAATACGCTACAGTTGTATCAAATGCTCAGAAGAGCATTGTACTATACATTACTACTTCATTGTTATTTTCCTTGTCAGTGCATATGTGGGTAGGTCTGAGTGCATGCATGTGTTTGGGTTGATATATCATACTGTTACTTAGTGTTTGGTTATCTGACAGGGCTGTCATGATGGGTAGTAGCCTAATTGCAAACATGCTATGTTGTAGAACTGATTTCATCTTCTGTGGTGCCTCTGCTGCCTCACAAGTTACCACAGTTGCATTTTACAAAATCTCGTGATTGCTTTCTTGCTCACAACCAAAAGCACTTTGTAAAGATACTCATCCTGGACCATGGGTTTGTCTGGGATTTGGCCCAGTGATAATGTGACAAAAGAGAAATCAACTTCTATTTTAAAAATGTTCCTTATTTCTTGGGCAATATCTTGCTAATATTAATGGAATAGAGGACAGCCCTAAAATATATGAAAATGATCAGCAATTGATTTACAACACTGCCTTAAGCATTCATCCCATCCTTGAGAAACTCGCTGTATGAATTTCAATTTTGGAGGCACAAAATACTGTATTATGATCCTCCAGAAGAATTCTCTCCAGAATCTTGCTTGAGCTGGTAGTCCTAGCCTGACCTTCCCAAATATCATTCCAATCATCCTCAGATATCTCCAGACCAGACCAGATGTGCCTGACACATGGAAGTAGACGGGACACAGAGAAAAACACACCCTGGAGAATCACCAATCCTGCTTTTGATTTCAATGGTCAAAACCGGAAGCTCATCTCGATCCATTTTCGATTCAGAATTGAAATCATGACACAACTAGTAAAAAGCCATTATCAATCCCACTGCAAACTCTTTGTCCCAAAACTATATAGATGAACATTTTTAGAGTTGTCATTTGCCAACTCAATAGAGCAGATGAAAGTGTTGATGTTGTTCTTGATAAATACCTAAAACTTAACTGAACACCTCAAGTGCCCAAAACTATTTTTCACAATGGGTAAGGTCATGTTTTTTTTTTCACACAGTCCAGCAGAGTTCTAAACCTATGTTTTACAACAGGTTAATTCACTGGTTATTCTCAGTGAAAAAGGTACAATCATGAATACATCTACATCAATATTAATGTAACTGAGCATGAATACAAAAAAAGTCATGTAACATGCAGATGAGAAGAAACTGATATGTGTAATGAAGTTTTGGTCCTGATGGACTGCTGCCTCTTGTCGGAGGGGAGCAACTCAAAGGGTTTGTGTCCAAGGTGGAAGGGGTCGGCCATAATCTTACCTGCACACCTCAAGGTCCCAGAGAAGTACAAGTCCTGGAGGAATGGCAGATTGTACTGTATCACCTTCTCTGTGGAGCAAATGTTACCCTGCAGACTGCCCATATCCTTGGCTGTGGCCATTGGTGTGACTTTTTTGGTGAAGGTGCTGGCGATCAGCTCATACTTGGCTTCCTGTTGATAGTTGTGTCTTGGAAGCAGAAGGACTGAGCAGTGTCAGCTGGGGACTCACACAGAATGATGGGGGAAGGCAGGTCTGAGTCCTTTCTGAACTCCACAACCATCTTAACTGTCTTTAAAACATTGAGCTCCAAGTTGTTCTGACTGAACCAGGTCATCAGATGGTCAATTCTCCACCACCACCAGAGATGGATCCAGAGAGGGTGGTGTCGTCCACAAACTTCAAACTTGATGCACTGATGAATGGAGGTGCAGCTCTTGTACAGGGAAAAGAGCAGAGGGGAAAAGACACAGCTCAGGAAAGCACACCTTGTGGGGGTTTTGGTGCCGATGGTCAGGGAGACATGTTTCCCCAGCTTCAAGTGCAGAGCTTGTCCTATATCAGAGCCAGAACGATGGTATTAAAGCCAGAGCTGAAGTCCGCAAACACGATCCTGGTGTATGTTCTTGAGGAGTCTAGGTGCTGGAGGATGAAGTGGAGGTGTTTGCTGTTTACTGCATTGTCTGCAGACCTGTTGACTCCATAGGCAAATTGCAGGATTGGGTTGGTGATGGTTTTGAGGTGGGGTAGCACAAGGTACTGAAATGACTTCGACTTTGGGGATAGGCATAACGGTGGAAGTTTTGAAGCTGGCTAACCCGTGGCATGTCTCCAGTGGTATGTAAACAGTGATCCAAAATATTCTCCTCCCTGCTCAGGCATTTAATATAGTGTCTGTATTTGGGAAGTTCATGGCTGAGATTACCTTTGTTAAAGTCGCCGAGGACAAGAACCAAGAGTCCAGTCCACTCCACACAAAGTCTGCTCGGTGAGCATGCACTCTGCAGTGTAACCAACTGTGGTATGTAAACAGCAATCAGCATGAATGAAACAGACAGGCTGTGTTTACAGTTTACAGGTTCACAGTTTATGAAAAATAATTCCAGTTCAGGAGTCTATTAGTTCAGAGATAATATATTCGATTCTTTTGGCAATAATTCAGACAAATAGTTTATAGTCCTTATTTAAAATCGATATTAGGCTACATGAACTACATTCTCCCTTATCCATGCCCGCTTGAGAGATTACTGATATTACTGCTTTTGCTCCACGAGTGTTGCGCCTGTCTCTCTTTAAGGGTGTAGTTAAAGCATCTGAGAAGCAATGGCATTGACTCAGTCTTGAAAATTTTATATGATGATCTGAGCATAACTAACACCCATCTTGCATTCACCTACTGTATCCTCTGTCTAACTGCGATTGAGATTAAAAAAATATATATTTTAAATTTTATAATATTCTGTCTGGCCAGTAGAAGTAAATTGCTTTTCTATAGGTCCCCCCATACTTCTATCATGCCTGATTCCTTCAACAGTTTCCACATGGTTAAAATTTTTTCAGCCTCACCCACAGAATATAGTTCCTGATGACTCTTCGATTAATAGCATGATTTTTTATTTTTTTTGTTAAATTATGTATCATGACCTGGTGGCCTCTAGCAACCTTCACTATCTTTAATGAGTAGTTTGAGTAGTTCCATCGTCCCTGCTCTGAAAGGGATGTTTGCCGACACACTTACTTTCTCCTACATATCTTATGTGGTTTCAGAGTTGGTCTGGGTTCTCTGTCCTGCGCAAGAAGCACTTAAAGTTCCAAAAAACTAGTAAGTGAGCTTTTGAGTGTTGTCACACATTATGAATTCTGAATTTGAACAGCTGTGATAAACCTACTTCGAGTTAAGACAATTAAGTCTTACGGCTAATTTCTTCACCCCCACATGAAACCGACAGCCTTTTCATGTTCAGACAAACTGAGTGTACGTAAACTGGTTAGCACAAGAAAATCAGGCGCATGCATCTTGCCCTTGTTCTGGTACGACCAGCAGCTTATGGAGGCTAATAATAACAGAGGCAATGACTTGAATGACTTGAGTGTGGCTCCTCTCTACTTGTGCAACTGTTACTGATTAGCATTTACCATTATCCTGCAATTGTCACTTGTGGTCACTCTTTCTTTTCTTCTTTTTAGAGTCAGTGCAACAAGCACTATTAACGTAAAAATAATCAGTGGTTGCAAAAAAGTTGTTCTTCGTTTTATTTTTACATTACTGTGAGTACAAATACTCAATTGTCTCAGAAAGATATTTTGAGTGCTTTTCTTTGGGTTTTAACGAAATTCAAATTATAGTGCGTAAAAAGTCACGTCCCACTCATTTGATTTCCCACTGAATCAACACTTTCCTACATGTTCTGACAGAATCCCATCCAGCTGGCCCCAGAACGACCACACTAACTCACAATTGCCAGCAGGATTTGTAGGATTCTGACTTTAACCATACAACTGTAGCCAACATTTTCCTGACAGCAATAATACATCAAGCGAACACACACACACACACACTACACACACACATATACACATGACTGGCCAGTGACATTGCTGGCATAATCCCAAATGTCTCTGTAATTACAACAACAGAGCAGCACTGCCTGCCTCTCACTAAGCTGTACTAGAAGAAGGACATTGATAGCGAAGGAGGAAGGGAGCAAGAGTGAGACTGGCAGACAAAAAGAAGAGACACATATTAACCTGTGGGCATTCAGATGTGGAGGGGTTAAAGCAGGGAGGTGCAGCCAGCTGTTATGTAAGCCATGTCTTTACGTGGGAGTGAAGACATATGGCTGAGTGGAGAAAACCATCACACAGAAAACATCCAACACTCCCAACAAGAAGCCATCTTCAGGGGTTATTTGGTTAGAATAGAGGGTCTTTATGAGGCCTCATTCCACAGCCACAAACCATAGTCACTTCTGACTAGCTGACAGAGCACCTTCACCTACATAATAGCTGTTGAGACAGTATTGGTTTATACAATGTTATCGGATTATCTACCGCAAAAATCCAGTATCCGTCCAGTCATACGTCTAGTAACAAAATCTCCATTTATACACAAGAAATGTAAAAATCTGAAGGCTATATTACCATGACATTCACTGAACCTATTCATACTCCCCAGAGGATGAAGCCTTCCCATTTTCACGCCACAATCCAGGTAAAATCTAATCCGTAGATTATGAAATTAAATATGCTGGAGTTATGTGAGCTCCACAGGAACGAACCTTTTAGATTTTATTGACTGACTGTTTATGCTTGGCCTTTGTAGTGCCAGCCTCAGCCCTCTTCTTCAGTCCAGCTCTTAACACCACTACTGGTAAAGCTCAGAGAATAGAAAAATTGCTGTTTATTCCATCCTTCGTTTTGTAAAACGCAAATTTTTTGCCCCTGAATTCCCCCCTTTTTGCAAAGCTTTATGCAATTTTCATGTATTTTCATGTTCAAGTAAAAAAAAAACTGAAAGCCATCTAATCTTGTCTTTTCTGGTCTGGATTGGATTTTTAAAACTTGTTTGTTTGTCTGCAGCCCTCCCTGGGACAACTCCACTTCACTAACCACTCATGGTTAGTGAAGTGCTTCGTACTCTGGCTTGCACCTGAATGATTTCACCATTCGAATAAATAACACATTCTTTTCTACATTATGTGTTCAGGGATATCATGTTTCCACTGTTGACCCTCAACTTTGGAAATACCAGTCTGACAAAACAATCCCAACTTGAGTAACTCTATTTGGTGAACCCTGCAGTGTGGCACAGATCACAGTAAAGTGTGCCATGCCCAGTGAGGGAGGGGCGTGCCAAACACACTTTTGGTAATTCTGTGGCCTGGCTTGTCTGGTGAACCTGTGGTGCTCTTGGATCAGAAAAAATAAAATGTCATAAATTATAGGTGGCCGTGTTTGAGGCTGTGACAATCACACTCAGTTACATTCACTACCTTTGTCCCCTTCAAACACAGGGATCTCCTCGCTCTTTGCATGTTGAATTCTTTTATTTTAAAGTTGAATTCAGGCAGATTTGACCGTGTTACATGCAAAAGTAATTGTTGACAATCTGGGAACAAAATAGATGCCTCTTTAATCTTCATACTGTGGATCAGGATTTTAAAATAACCCTCTGGAGCAGCACTATAAAATTTAACCTCTCGAACAATCTCTATCATATCATGTTGCATCGCAGCTGTAGGATAAAACTGTGTAGAATGGTTAATCATAAGGGGAATGTGAAGTGCACAAACATTGAGGCTTCTGGTGCTTGATGAACAAAACCTAACCAGTGGATCTGCCAATTACTCAAGTGAGAGACTGCAGATGGAACAGATACCTTCAGATGGCTGTAGAGAGAGTCGCCAGAGTAAAGGAAAGGCCATAAAAGGACGCCACCCTCCCCCGCCAAACACCTCTTGTACAGTAAGGCCCACCCATACTTTCCAATGAAGTTGAATTACTTTATATAATTTCCCACTCAATCCTGTTACATCATCCAAACCAAATAATGCTATTCTCTCAGTATTTATTTGTGTTGAGAGGGAGATGAAATTATCAAAGCTGTCAGGCTACAGCAAAGATATAGCTGTTTTCATGAGTACTAACTTTAAAAGACTAACACTTGTGATGCTCACATTTCAGTTTCACTTTCTGCCTCTCTAACCCAGCACTCATAGCCCATCCAGCCAAAGGCTAGTGGGAGTACAGATAATGCTCTCACAGAGGCATGAGTGGCCCCTCACGCCTGGAACCTCTGAAGCCATTTCAAGTTTTACCAGAGTTTTTATTTCCTTATTTTTTTCTGTCAGGGATTCTAAAAAGGAAATTCATTAACATAAAAATGATTAAGAGAATGATCTTCTGTCATATCAGCTTCTCACTTCCTCATCCACCATCAGCGTACATCCATTGTGCATTATGCAGATACAGCAGATCGATCAATAGACTAAAATCACACACACGCCCACAAACCTCCCACTGCTGGAAACTTGAACCCAAGAGTTGCAGCAGAGGAGAGGAGAATAGATTCCATACAGACACTAATGTATCAGCAGCTGTTCTTCATATTGTCAGCTACTCTGCACGTAGTCATCTACACAAACAACACAAGCAGGATCACGTTTCATTAAGTGCGTGCACACAGTTGCGCTGTAAGCTGCATGTGTCCTTTTCTCTTTGTGGATCTTTCATCAATGAGTTCACAACAACATGCACTGCTGAACTGCAGTATACATAAATGCATGAAGCGATCTCAGTAGCATTATGCATTTGACAGGCGATGTCAACTTAGTGACAACCGGACAGCCACAAACCATGAACAGCACGAGCGGGATCAAGTAGAGAGATGGGTAGTGTTTTTGATATAGTGCTTCTTTAGTAGCTAGTATTGCAGCAAACATTAGTAGTGCATTACAAATTCCTGACTATACATTTTTCTATGCAGGAGTGCAATGAACACCGCCTCAGTCCCCATTCATCCGCATGTTGTTTGTTTAGACACGTTTTTTTGTGGGATGTAGTGACACCGCAGCTTCTAGGGGCCACTAGCAGAGCTTAAGAATAGCTGAGGGCAAGCTTTAGTCTTATCAGTGCATATGAATTTTAAACACATAGCCTGTAACCCTGTGAGGAGCTACATTATAATGTGTGAGTAAATAAAACATACCTTTAATGGCTAATCTGACCTTTAAGGAGGAAGGAAAAGACAATGATGCCAGAATTTATATTGAGGCCAAAATCTATGTGCCTTCCAAGTGTTTACATTTCAGCCGCTTGAGGAGGTGTTGTCAACAGAGATGAACTGAATACCAAAACATCGTAGTTCTGTTCATTTACGTTTTTGTTGAGTTTGTTTTGATATTTTGTGAGTTTCATTTTTAAGCTGGTGTGTTTCTTATTTTGGTTGTTAAGTGTATATGATGTGGGTTGATTACACATTGGAAAATTTCAACAAAATCAAGCCCAGAAATCAGGATGCCATTAATAGAAGTGACCTGCTATATAAACTGCACTGGTTTTGTAAATCTAACACCATATAGTTGGCAAAGTAAACTAATAATTACTAATCGTCAGTTCATAGTTTACACAATAGCACTACATAAAATTTGACAGTATTTGAATTATATTATATTTGAATTAAACATATCTCAGTTTTCATTGTTTGAAATGTAACTACACTTTAGTTGATAACTGACAGAAAATAATTCTTTATAAAAATCAACCAATAATCCAAATCATATGAAATTGAAAAATGATTAGTCAACTATTGTAGCCATATACATAGAATATATTTGAATGAATCCCTTTCAAATCATCACCTTTGTCTGATAAGTACATGTTTTGATTGTACACACGGTACTTGGTACATAACATACTGTCATCAAGCTGTAATTGTGAAATTGGAAACGGTCCATCACAGTCATAAGACAGACATCCATCAATTTAACCACTTTAGCCACTTGTGGCTCCACTTATCTTTATGAGTATTGGATGTTTCATGGGGTTGTGGTATTTGTGATGCTCTGTAAAGGACAACACACCACTGTCTAATTAAGACATCAGGTGATCAGCTATCACTCTCTCTCCTCACTTCATAAACCTGTCCGTGTCTACATTGCTTTATTCACGTGATGCACACAGTCAACTGGAAAACGTGCATTCAAAACACAAAGCTAAGTACATAGTACATATACATACACACATGCACATTTCGCCAGCTCTATTCTTCATTTTGCTATGTCTGCACAGTGTCAGCAGAAAAGGCCAATTACTTCTTGTTTGTGACGCAATAAAACATTAATAAGCATGAGGAGAGACCTTCACTGAGATCAAACAGGCTGCTATCTGTGGCTAGAACTGCAGACACACAATGGGATCAGATGCCTCAGAAAATATGTGGAAAAGGACAGCAGAAAATGTCTAATGTCTAATTACTACATACTGTATATTGCCGTTATAATGTAATAATCCATCCACACACGTTTCTGCACTTTTTGCTGCAATAACGATTTTTGCTTTTCTAGATAGATGTGATTGCACTGTACAGACTATCACAGAACGTACAGCAGGTGTCATGTAACATAAAAGGCTTCGATCTCCTGTCATCGTGTCGACAGCTCAATGTATGACAGTTATGAACAGGGATTCTCTCTACAGAGGGGTAGCTGCAGTAATCAATATTTCTTATTAAGAATGGATCAAATGACTATGTCTAATGAGAAAGGTGTCATTCTTACTGATGAACTGCTGCAACACTAAAATGCTTCCTAAACAGCAAGGCATCAGTAATAACAAAAATTCAATCATAACATTGTGCTAATTAGTATTAGTAGGATCAAAGGGTGGAGTTACATAATCTAAGGTATTCAGGGCTGCACCAAATTAACTTCAATTGCATGTTAGTTCTCATTTGTTTGAAGCAGATTTTTTTGAAAAGGTGACAGCCATAGTCAAAAAAATGCCACTGCATTGTATCCACAGCATATGTGGAAATGGCATGGTGTTCACCTTCTGGTCACTCGGTCACTGGTGTGTCTTACCATCAGGCTGCACTCAGGGGCCCGCGTGGTCCTGTTTTTTACATACATTCCATCTGACTACTGCAGGTCAGGTATAAAGATACACACATGCAAATTTCTGCATAATTTCTCTCTGCCAAATGTCAGACAGGCTTTCCCTTTCTTATCGCAGTCTACAGAAAAGTATGTACCTGCCTATATATCTGTATCTTTTGCGGCAGAATCTATGATCTATCTATAGTATGGCCAACAGTTTGAACCCAAGAAATCAATGAGGGTGTTTGTAATGTATGTAAGGTTCTGTGTCTCTGTGTGTGTGTGTGTGTGTGTGTGTGTGTGTGTGTGTGTGTGTGTGTGTGTGTGTGTGTGAGCTACCTGGCACAATCATCATTACAGTTCCATGGCCAACTGGGTAGACCCTGCAAATGAGCTGACATCAGCAAGGGTTGTGTGCGTGCAGTGAGGAGTCTGGTGTTTTCAGCTCTCGTGCCGTTCAAACTCAGCCTATATTCAGCCTTTGTGTGAATGCATGTAAAGTGGTCACAGCGACCTTGACATTTCACAGTATCCTTGACCGCCACAATTTAATAACTAGCAATCCTCATGGTATTCACAAGAACTGGACATATACAGGAGGCGGAAAAACATAAAAATGAATGGTCTGGATTTGTGCCAGAAATTGTGAACAATGTGAACTCAATTAGAACAGTGTTTTTTCCATCACTAGCGATGGCACTATTGGTCAGTCTACAACTTTGGATCGCCAAGACATTTTGTACAAACATGATCACTATAAGATGGCTCCTAATGACTTTGGTGGTCCCCTGACTTTTCCTCTAGTGTCACCAGCAATTTGGTACAGACATCCGTGTTACCCACAGGACGAATTAAATAATGTTGGTGAGCCCTTAACTTTCTAATTAGAGCCACCATCAAGTCAAAATCTTTATTTGTCATTTAAGACCAAATACCTGCAACACTACTGACATTCCCATCGGCTTCAGCTGTACTTTGTGTTAAGTGCTAATTACCATGCTAACAAGCAAAACCAGTATAGTGAACATGGCACACATTACAATGGCTAAACATTAGCATGTTAGCATTGTCACTGTGAGCATGTTAGCATGCCATGATTTGGTGCAGACATTCATGTCCATTTCAGGCTGAGTTGTAACAGCTTTGGTGAACGCTTAATTTTTTAATCTAATCCCATCATCAGTTCAACATTTCATTTTATCCAATACTTTGTGACCAAATACCTGCAAAACTAATGACATTCCCCTCAGCCTCAGCTGTACTTTGTATTTGCTAATTGGCAAATCTTAGCATGCTAACAGGCTAAACCAAGAACATTATCTGCCTGATATTAGCACGTTAACATTTCCATTAGGAATATGTTGGCGTGTTGGTGTTAGCATTTAGCTCAGAGCAGAGCTATGCTAGAGTATTAGTCTTGTTAAAAGGATCCCAATAAAACCATATTTTCAAACATTTTTAAACAATTTGGAAAAGGTTCCTGTCCACATCTTGGGAACAATGAGGTTAAGAGTTTACTGTCAGTTATGTGTAAATACAAAAATGGAACATGAGCGCACGCCATCACCATCAAATGACCTCACCTACATTTTTACAGTTAGTTTGATGCGAAGTTTTACATTTTGTTAATTTTTTACTTTGACTTAGATGTTCAGGTTAACAGTTATCCAATTTTTAATAAAGTCTTGTTCTAAAGATTATTCATTTCCAGAAGTGCTTAATCTTTTGTCGCTGGATGGGGCCGATATTGGCCGATTAATTGGCAGTTCTCTTTTTCCTACCAAACTGTGGTCATCGTATCGGCCTTGAAGAGCTCTGCAGAGCCCTGCTGTCTCCTCTAAACACTATCATATATGGGACACATGAAGTTAGACTTTGCAAAGTTTTTTGGTGTCTTTGAGAGGCCGCAGCCTGCCTCTGGGACCGAAGCAAAATACAGCACTGCAGCAGCAACCTGTCAGTGTGTGTTGGTTCTATGCCATAGGTAGGTCTCCTAGAAATAGGCTGGCCATGCAGCCAGCCATCCATCTACACACATCAGCCATGATGTACGAGTCAGTGCACAGAGCCATTATTCAAACTCTTTGCATGCTCTGCTCTCCCCTTTCACACACACACACACACACACACACACACACACACACACACACACACACACACACACACACATCACATGCTCACCTGCTCACAGTATGTAGGTTGCTGCGACAACTGCAAAGGGTCACAGCACAGAAAAAAGATAAAACTTTATCCTACTTTTCCCTGTTTTAAGAAGCAGGTCACTGAGGAGCACGTCCATTTTAGTGTGTAGAACAGGCTCTTAAGCAATAAAAACAGAATTCAGTGATTTGCAAATTTTAATATTTCAACATATACTCAATTGAATACAGTATAAGGACAAGATATTTAAACTGGCAAACTTTATTGTTTTATCTAAATATACTTCTGAATTTCAGGCCAGCAGCATGTTCCAAAAAGCTGGGGCAGGGGCATGTTTACCACTGTGTTACATCAGCTTCTCCGTGAACAATACCCAGCAAGCATTTGGGAACTGAGGATACGTTGCTGCTCCAAAATACGTACGTATGTACATTTCAGCATTAATGGCCACAGATGTGCAAGTTACCCACGCCATGGACACTAACTCACCCCCATGCCATCACAGATACTGGCTTTTGAACTTTGAGCTGTTAACAATCTGGATGGTCCTTCTCCTTCTTTGTGTCATCTCAGATAAGCTCAGACTCAGAGAAGTCAGCAGCATTTCTGGATTCTAGAGTTTTAACTTGTACTTGTAGATGCAGAGATGAACTGTGTTTACAGTCAATGGCTTTCTGGAGTGTTCCCAAGCCTGTGTCGTCATATCTTTTATACAGTCAAGTTGGTTTTTTTAATGCAGTGCTGCCTGAGGGTTCAAAGGTCACAGGAATTCAAGGTTAGTTTTATGAATTCTGAACCTTTTGATGGTATTATGGATAGTAGATGCCTACTAGAATCCTTGTAATTGTGCATTGAGAAATGTTAAACTGACTATTTGTCCATGCAGTTTTTCACAAGTGTTGAACCTCTCTCCATCCTTGCTGGTGAATGACTGAGGATATCAGGATGGCCCTTTCATACCCAATCATGATACGATCACCTGTTACCAGTGACCAATGATTTAGATCATTCCACAACTTTCCCAGTCTTTTGTTCCTCCAAATTCCGAAATGAGTGTATAGTTACAAAAAAGTTTAGCAGTTTGAACATTAAATATCTTGTCTTCGTGCTGTATTCAATTGAATATAGGTCAAAAGGGATTTGCAAATCATTGCATTCTGCTTTTAATTACATTGAACAGACTGTGCCAACTTTTGTGGAATCAGACTGATCCTAGTTTCATTCAAGGTTACAAACCTAATAAAAGTTATGATCAACTTTTTATAAGTGTAAAAAAAAGAAACTTTATTAAGGGCCAGCAACCTCCTAACTTCCAACTTTGATTACTGTAGTCGTGGATGGTTTTCAAATTAATATATTACATATACAATATTATATATACAGTACATATGAAAATCTCTTGTGATTATTTTATTTGTTTGTAGAAAAACAAAGACAATCCCAGTGAAAAGGGGGAAATAACTGATAACTGCAAAATGGTTGCATATGAATGTTATTCTTAAGAGACAGGAATGGAGACCGTTAAGACATCAAGAAGTGCCGCTACAAACACAGATCGTGGTTTGTGTTCATGCTTTAGTGACTGCATCATTTAGTAACTGCAGTGAGAAAACCAGTGTGACTTCACGATTCCACGTCATGGTTCCTCAGTCACAGAGCCTCCTCTCATCTGCCCTGTGCTTTCATCTCCTTTCATTTTCTCCCTCCTCTCCCCACTTTTCCTCAGCTCCATTCCTTTCCTCTCTCCTCTCCTTTCTTCCCATCTACTCTGCACTGGAACATTCCGCTATGATCAATCAGATTACATAAGAGCACTGCAGTGAGAAGCAGCAAGGAAGAGAGAAACAGAGACTACAGAGAAGTGAGCGCTGCCATGCCATCTCACTTTCTCTCTTTTACACTACTGCTCCTGCTATCTCACACACACACACACACAAACACCTGATCATCCCGCAAGCGTCCACACTGCGGTGAGGGTCAGACAAAGACAGGTTCTTCAACTGTAAAAAGTGCATTTGGCATTCTAGAGGGCTGATAAAGCTGTTGCTGAATACCAATTACTCAACAGTTACCAATACAGGTGGTGGGGAAGACATTTCTACACACTCAATATGAGCACGACTGCAGACAGACCATGTTTAATCTTAAGTCCAGATCTACAGGATCATTACATGAACGCACAACACACTTCAAAGCAGCAACACAGCAGATCTTCAGAGTCAAAGAGGAAATGAGGATGTTAAGGATGCATGATATTGGATTTTTCCCAATGTCCGATATGCCGATATTTTCCAACTCATTTCTGCGGATTGCCGATGCTGTTATAGATATTTGCACCTATTTTTTTCCCCACACAATTGCAGAGAACTCCAAGTCTCTCCTCTAGTGGAATTAACATATAATTATGCCTAATCTTATCCTGATATGAATGCTTGTCAAAATTTACTGGGCAAAATAAGAAAAACTACTGCGTTTTTTTTTTTCACCGGTGCCTATTTCTCATTGTTCTTCACAAATTCATCGTAATCATCGGGATGACAGCACTTAATATGGGCAATTACATTTGTAGTGTTGAAGGAAGGCGATTTGGTTTATAAGTGTTCCTCTTCAAAATTGCCAGTGAAAAATTTAAATAGAGCATTTTGCATTGTCAAGCCTTTTTTTTTTTTTTTTTTTTTTTTTTTTACACCCAAATGCATCCTTTTGTAGAAAATGAAAACAATCTCAGTGAAAATTGGTGCAGTCCATGTGTTGCTTTGAGGTCATTCATGGGTGTAATGGCTTCAGATCCATGGGTGTAGAGGGGTGCATTGCTGTCTGCCACGGTGTCATTTTTGGTACGACACAGGGCATTTTCAAATCCCCCATATGAGGGATTTACATCAATTCAGTTAGTCAAAATGATAATACAGTAAGCCTGGAGTATCCAGCCAGCCCTGGATCATAAAACACCTCCTCCTGAATACCAGCAGTATCCTGACCAGCCTCTGTCTCTGAATCATACATTGGATTCAGTTGCACTTGCCATCAAATGTATTGTGATAAATGTCCACCGTAAAAATTTCTTCTTGAATCTATTCAGGTTCAAGGTGTGTGTTTCATAAAGGCCACTTGGGGTCCACCACATTTTCATGGTCAAAATTTCAAAACTTTCCATGACTTTTCAAGGACCCATAATACAATTTCCATGACCATGTACTAAACAGTATAGCACACTTCAGTTAAATGAAAATTAAACAGCAACCTTTTTCAATCTCCAACATTTGGTTATGTTCATATTTACTTCAAAAACAAATGACAAGCACCGTCAATACACTGCCCTTTATCATCCCCCTTGTTAGCAAGATGACCAAAATGCATCTCCCTCATTAACCTGCCATCCCTACCTCCCCATCCCCTGGTAGCAGAGAGAGTGCATTGATCCTTTATCTGCCTGAAGTTCAGCTTAACTGTGCTGTGTATTGATAAATCCATGGCAATGTCCATAGTGCTGAAGTAGCAGACAAATATGGAATTGTGCCTATGCTATCTATATCACAATCTATTATCTAATTATATTCATCTTATTTTGTTGCCATGAAATTGATTCACTGAATCTGAATCATCATTTTGGAGGATGTAGTTCATGGTACTTTTGAACTGTATTGCACTGAGAGGTGTGCAGAGAGGTGTTTTTGTTCTTCACTGATGTAAATGAGTGGACAAAACAATAGAAAACAACTGTTAGTACAACACAATACAGTTCAACATCACCACAAACCACATCTCCAAAAGTTGAATCACCACCTCTCTAAAACAGCTTCAACACAAAGGGAACATTATGACCTTCATGAAGAGAGGATTTTATTACAGGGCTGTTGTGTTAGGCTGCGTTAGTTTGAGCTTGGTGGTCCTAATAAACTGGCAACTGAGCGTATGTCAGTCTACTTGGAAACACACATGTGGACACGGGAACACTGTGCAGATACTTGAGATCGACATTTGTAGGCGTGAGCTCACAATCAATTTCGTGTGAGCTGCGTTTTGATTTGGACTTATGTTCACTGTATATCAGTAGTGAGGGACTCTGGGGAGGAAATCTGGAGAAAACTCTGTTCTGACAGATTGATTCTAACAGTGGTCTTAAGGTAAAGCTAAGCCTGAAAATGGTATAAGCCTACAGGTGTAAGTTGTCCATGCTATTGTAGGTCAGACCTATTGACACAAGCCTGGATATCTTAGAAATCCTGCTTTATGAAACACCCTCTGTTCATGTATGCTTTCTCTAATTATTCAGCTGTTGCCTGTTAATGGGAGAACTGCGTGACGTTCTAACAATCACATCACTGCTGGATAAAATGGGAAATGTCTTCTGCTGAAATTCAGACTCATGCCTCACCCCTTTTTTCTCTCTGTTCATCCTTTGAACCTGTTAAAGGTCACCTTCAAAGCATGCTTCACTTTTAAAGCACATGCTCCTCAACACACACACACACACACACACACACACACAGCCCTCTCCACCTGGGACAGCACTGCTTTAATCATACATGGACCTGTCCTCCCTGTCTTACTCCCTTCACTCCTTTCTTTCTGTCTGCTTCATTTGCATGAAGATTCACAAACAACTTTGCCAAAGCACCAAGACAAAATAACTTTATATCATTATATGCGTGTGCGTGGTGTGTGTTTATTTGTGCGTGTTACACTGTGAGGACTGGTGCAAGGGCATTTTTGGAAAGTGAGGACATTTTGGCTGGTCCTCATAACTTCAAAGGGCTGTTTGAAGGTTCAGACTTGGTTTTAAGGGATAGGGTTAGAGTTAGGTTTAGGCATTTAGTTGTGATGGTGAAGGTTAGGGTAAGGGGGTAAGGAACTAGGGAATGCATAATCTACAGAGAGAGAGAGAGACAGAGAGAGAGAGAGTAACTCTGCAAAATCAGGGCTGTTATGTATTCAGCTTTGAAACTCTATTTCTACACTACAGACTGCACATCAGTAAAATATCTGACTGATGTTTGTTTACAAAATATGGTTCCAATATCCTGTTGGCTGGTGGAACATTTCTAACTATTAGATGGACATGAATGTCAGTTGAATCATCAGTAAAAACAACCCTGCTGAGAAATATCAGGTACACGGAAACACAGTCAGAGATTAAAAAAAAAAAAAAAAAACCTGAAAGGACAAGTTCGGTGTTAGTCTGTATTTTTCTTCTGTTCTGGCTCTCAGCCCCGAACCCATTAGTTTCTACTGAAGACATAAATCTTTAAAAACAGCTCACAAATATATAGTTGAATTTTTTACATGCTCAGTAATTCCCTAAAACAGCTGTAGTTTTTAGCAAATGTTACTCAGACAGGAGAAAACAAAGTGCATTTGTTGGGGACTACTTTCAGCGGTGGATTAATCTGCATTTGTTCCTCTACTGAGGTTTTGAGGCAGCAGGTCGGTGTTTGTGGGATTGAGTCATAATTAACTACAGTGTGTGTGTGTGTTCATGGTAATGAAGGAACATGTCACCCAGTGCAGCAGTGTGGCTCACTCATGTGGTTTTAATGGTTTTTGGACAACAGTGAAGCTCTGTGGCACAAAGGAAGAAGACATGTCAAGCCTGGATACAAATACAATATTTAGTTGGATGAATTCAGTGCTTGGCTCTGCACATTAGATTTTTTTGACAAGAAAAGTAAAGAAGATTAAGCAACACTTGTACTTAGTGGCACTCTGAAGATGCTACGACTCTGATTTGAGTCTTTTCCTTGGCAACAGCTGATGAGGCTCGTGGGTACTCAATTAAATAATTCCATTCCACATATCAAACTGGGAGAAATGCCACAGTGAATCCATTATTTTTTACCCTTTTTGTTTCACCAACCAAAAAGATTTTTCCTATCTTTTGCAGTGATTTTCTATTTAAAACTGAAAAAAAGCAGCTTACATTATCAACTATGTGACAAATTTACCATGAAACTACATTTTCATTTGAAGGAAATTCTGCAATGCAAAATGTGAGCTCTGCTGTACAATGTAAAAGGCACACTCAGCCGCTCACCTTTCACCATGCACACCCTGTAATAACAACAGACACGCACTCACTGGCACTAAATCACAGACGCGTATTGACCAATACGTTGCCCAACATTAATTAGGAATCCACCAATCAGCCTCACCGCTCCTTTTGAATTATTCAGCAGTGGCATATGCTGTTTAATTGAGCCTGACCAGACCTGAGGAAGAGCAGTCAACCACTCTGGGGATTGACTGCATGCGTGTGTGTGTGTGTGTGTGTGTGTGTGTGTGTGTGTGTGTGTGTGTGTGTGTGTGTGTGGGATTAGCAGAGGAGGGAGAAAGAAAGCCATACAGAAAGTAAAAAGCCTCCCTGTATCTGCTTTTAATGTGCTGTCAGTGAAAATGTAACACTTCCTCTACTTCCTCCTTCCTCCTGTTTCAGTACAACGACAGTCTTGTCATAGCACTCTGTTACTCTCACTTTCTCTTTTTAACATAAATACTGTTTTCATTCACTAATTCTTTTCAGTCTTTTACATTTTGCTATTTTTTTTAAACCTCATCACCTCATCAGCTTCATTGATTTTTGTAAACATCAGCTTATTCTGAATTTGATGGCATGTTTCAAACAAGTTGGGACAGGAGCAACAAAAGACTGTGAAAGTTGTGGACTGATTGAAAACACCTGTTTGGATCATTCCACAGGTAAACAGGTTCATTGGTAACAGGTGATAGTATCATGATTGGGTATGAAAGGTTCATCCTGGAAAGACTCAGTCGTTCACAAGTGAGGATGGAGAGAGGTTCACCACTTAGTCCAACACATGATGGTAGATTTACTACATGGGCTCTACTTTGTAAAACAGTTGTCTGTAAACACAGTGAACACAGTGATTGCATTCTGTTGTTATTTACGTTTTACACAGCAGCACAATTTTTTTTTGAATCAGGGTTGGATGTTGACTGTTGGAATGAGTGCTGTGTACAGGTCTCAATACACAGGTGTTTGACCTACTATTAGGTCCTACAATGAGTAGCAATGAAATGTTGTTTTTCTATAAAAATATATATATATATATGGCGATTGCTACTGTTACAAGCGTGAAGACTGATCGGTATTGCCAACTGTTCTGGGCTCTCATCTTTACTGCTGCAGGTGTACTTCACTCTCTCCTACAGGAAACAAAACAGCTCATTTATATTCTGATCCAGAACATTCAGCTCATAACCAGTGTTTTTTCTCTCTGGTGCGATGACCTCTAAGAACTACAGCATCTACGCCACAGGGAATCACAGGTAACTCCCATTATGACACAGCCACAGGCACACAGGCGAATCTGTGACACACAAGACAGCCATCTGCAATATATGACAGCATCTTTGTACCTGAGGCGGAAAACATAACCAGAAATAGATAAAGAAGTTATTTTCTGCTTTTCAAAAGGCAGGAATCAAACAGAGCCTGTGTTTATTCCCCTCCTTATGAAGAGCTTTCACTTTACAGAGGTGAGCAGAAACAGGCTGTATCAAAACATACGGTCTCGGCTTTTTGAACAACACACGTCATTTTAATGTCAGGCAGCCTGAAAATGGCAAAAGGCTTAATTGTGAGAAAGGAAAACATTTCAGAAAATGTCTGCAGGAAAGAAATGATAGACCACTGCTGTCCTACTACTACCAATAATAATAACATTAGTTTAAGAAAAATACAACCTCTAGAGACTTTTATTATATTATCTTATTTTAACAACTTGCCTTACTTCTAAGCATGGACACCATGTTTTCTGGATAAGGCCAGAAATATATTTTTTAAAGAGTTTTTTTCACCCACTCATGGTCAGACTACTACTACTACACTAAAGCTCCTTTCAGACATACACCTCTTTCAGTCAATCTGTTGGCAATTTAACATGTTGCTCTCGTGTCAGAATAAGCACCCTGGGACCGTTTATGTAAAAGTCTTGAGGAAGTTGATTAACGGATTAATCAATTAGCTAAATCATCAGAAAAATAATCTATTTTAATAATTGTTTCAGTCACTTTTCCCCTGATGATATGATCTGGGAAGAAGCACCACAGCAATAACAGTCTCTACTTTCAACCACCATTCAGCCAGCTGCATGATGAGTAAATGAAGATCCAGTAAATCACTTAACATACTGCATATGAACAAACAAGCATTAAATCAAAGTCCTCACTTAATGTCCTGTCACTCAGTGCTTGGTCACTGTTGGATATTATAAAACAAGCAGCAGGATTAGCTCTCTAATAATATTAAATGATGAAATTGATGTGAAACTGTGTCAGAGGATTCGCTGTGACAAACTGGGGAGAGCGTCCCTCGGGCTCATGACAGTCATTAATTAATGCTTCAACAGCCAAATAAGTTTTCAAATCCGCCAGTGATGCAGCCTGCGACAGAACGAGAAACAATCTTTACCCTTAACGGTGAAGACCCTGGGAGTGAACGAATCCTGCCACACAGCCTCCACCACCTCTGCTCTCCCTCACCAGGTGCCAAATATCACAGAATAAAAGACACCTCTATATCAATGCCAAAAAGACTTTACCAGCAAACCTGCCTGTGATGTGACACTCCAGGCCTGAAAAAGGGGCCCAAGCCTCCTGGAGGACAGTGATTTGCCTGACTGATGCTTCTTTTCCTCACATGGTATGATGGACCATAAAGCCAAAGACAGGATGCACTGCTCCCCGTCTGCCCGATCACACATGCTGACTGTATTCCAGATCTGCTGAAACACTCCCACACAGGGCAGCGTTTAGGTTGATGGATAGTCAGGGAATTGTGTGGCTCAGAGAGAGGACATAACATTTATGAAACTAGGAGGGAAGTCATTAAACTTTCATATTGAGAAAAAGGGCTCATCAGTTTCTTTGTGTGTGTGTGAGTGTGTGTGTGTGTGTGTGTGTGTGTGGTGCACTGACAGCTGATGGAGGACTATTGCTTTTTCCACTGCCATTTCTCCTCCTAATGCAACACCCCCTCACCCCACCCTGCACCACACAGGGTGACTTCCACACTGAGTCTATCAGACCTCCCTGAATATTGTTTGAATATGGTTTTTCAAGGGAAACACCGACTACTGCTTTGTTCAAAAAAGGCCTAATAAAACCACTGTCCTTTTCCTTTTACTAATTCTGACCTGTCTGAAACAAAAGGTAAAAGTAGACTTCCAGATTCCTTTTATTTACTGAGACTAGGAAGACATCAAGAGCATCACTTCAGTATTTTATTTACTGGAGTGATCAGAAGACAACACCATCACTGACATCTAAACAATACCCAGCACAAAATTCACACATTTCCCACACATAAACTGGTATTAGTGAAAACAGAATGTGAGCACTGTATTTCATATTACTCATACACGTTTTTCTAGAGTGAGCCCATGGCGAAGTGGAAACGAATGAGTAAAACACATCTAATAGTAAAACACTGATGGTTTAATGTCAAGACAATACTTTGCCAATCAAAGGCATTCTTCTTTAACCTGCATTAGGCAGCATATCACAGCAGCTCCTCGTTTTTGGTGCTAACTACTCCTCATCATTTTCACGTCACTTGCTCTTGTATAGTTTCTATTTAAATTTTTATTTTATATAATTGTAATTATTCATTTTTGCTTCCTCTTTATATCTGTACCTATTCCTGTCTG